>VXAL01004429.1:26181-41375 GCA_013399475.1 Chauna torquata
CACAGCCTGTGATGTTAAAAATACATGCCTGAAAATCATCAAATTTCTTGATAGGATGGGAGCACTCCTGGATTCCTGACCAGTATTATTGATGTTAGAAAGTTGTGTGTACATATGCTGTATCAGATTTGTTTACCTAGGAGATTTTACTTGACCCTGCGGCATGATGAGACTATCAGTATTAATGCTCTAATGTTTTTCTTGATGGTACTACACTGATATGCTAGAACTGGGTGTGAAAATTTCAGCATTTCTAGAACTCTTGTTAGCACTTTAACTTCTCATTAGTAAATGTCTGGTTGGAACAGTTGGTGTACGATTTAGGTTAGAAACCTTCCTTTTCTTCTTCCTTAATAGTCCAACCTCCCTCATGGATAGACTCATTACAACTAACCAATACCATATCAGACCCAGTGTAACCTGGATTCATGCTCAGAAAAGGATCTGATAGATGATCTCCACCTCCATTAAAACTATTTTTGCTCTTCCATAAAATTTAAATCAAATTTAAGATCTCAAATTTTATTTTTAAATATCCTCCAGGAGGGAGACCTAGAAGAGCTAAGAGCTTTACAATGAATACCAAGTCCACATTAGTGCTGTGCTGGCACAGATAACTTCCCCAAAGAGGAAGATGATACTTTCTAAGGCCTGTACTAAAGCATCCAGCACTAAGACCATCACAGACATTGCAACCTTTTGTTCCAGGAAGAAGAAATGTATTTTCAAACTTATCTATATTTCATACAGAGTAATACAAAGATTTTCAGAAGGAAGAGTATCACAACAAAATACACTGCTTCTCATACTTCTGTCTCTGGAGAAGGGCTGACAAACACTGTGACAAAAGTCATAGTCACATTTTTGATAGACATTTGTTTAAAAACATTCAAAAATTGCAAATCTAGGGTGACTATACAAGATTCTGCCTTCAGTGGCCAATCTTTGTATGAAGCCTGCAGAGCTCAGAGGTACAAACAAGAAGTAAGAATTGGAAGTAGTCATTTTATTAACAGACAGAACTCTGCAAACACAATGAACAAATTTACCAAGAAGATGAGCCTGTCACACAGCAGCAGAATAAGTTTGATGTGTAAGGTCACCGTAGTGGCACCATTTTCGACAGCATTCAGTAAGGGTAGCAATATCCAACTTAGATATACAAGGAAGTATATATATTTACAAAGTTCATATATTAATTGTGGATTGTGTGTCCATTTTAGAAAGTTTCACTATTTATCATATTTATTTGAATTAAGCATGATGAAAAAGTATGAATTAACCCCTCATCATCAAGCTAAACAGGGAAGGAAAAAATAAGATAGTAGTGTAAGTAAGCTTTGTAAACTCCAGTAGTAAGGCATAATTGAACTGTAACCTTTACTGCCTGTTTTGATTTTTGTTGTTGCATTAACCTGGTATTCTGAATCCTCACAGAAGATCTGCTAGCTCATCACTACACATGTAGGTACATTTCTAGTTAATTAACTCTATTGATTTAAAGTTTATGAAAAAAAAAAAAAAAGTAAATTCCTTAGAACTTAGACAATATATATGTTTTATTACTATTGTTTGAATTTTCTTCTGCTCCAGGCAAATTCTGCCATAAACAGAAGCTAAGAAACCTTGATACAAGACTTATAACCACCACATAATATTGCAAAAGCAGCAAAATATGAGGCTGTGCAGCAGCCCTCACTTTAGTTAAAAGTATTTTTAATGACTTCATCCTTCATGGTTGCCCAAAGCACCCTGTGAAATAAACCTTTAACTCTTACATCGTTTCTGTCTTAAGGGTAATGAGCCATATGCGAAGACATCTGCAATGCCTGAAAAGAATGATCATTAATTAGAGAGAAGACAGGACACTTTCTGACTGCTGATATGGGAAGAAAAACCTTTCAAAAAGTCACTGGGATTAAGAAAGAAAATTTGTCCTTTAGTTTGCAAGATGTGAACACTGTAGGTATGATTTTTACTTCTTGCATGTGCTGGGAAGTAAAATTGCTACACTGTGAGAGCAAGACACCAGAGAGGAGATGGAGAGCCAAGAGAAGGGAATTCTGTGAAAACGGCTAGGACAACAGCATATGGTGTTTGTATAGAAACCTCTTTCTGACTTATCCAGAGAGTCTGAAGGCAGACCCAAAAGCCAGGCACAAACTGAAGGCTTAACCTCTTCTTTTCCCCACACTAATTGCCCTTAGTTTACAAATTACAAGGTCAGGCACTTTAATCTTGCAGTTTTCTCTGGAACAAGGTGAAGCCTTGGCATCTCCTCCCGACTGAACATCCATTTAAGTCACCTTCATTTACACCTTTACGTGGCACCATCTGGTGTCAGGCACACCATCCTGCAGGGACAGCCGTATTATGCCTTCTCATTGAAACATGTGAAGCTGTTCCTGCAGTGGAATGGTTTTTTTTGTACAAATTTTTTATTTCTTCATTGGTAGCAATCCCTGGCTTTTTTCTGGCCTGGAGAAGAACAGCTGAAAGTGTTTTGCAATGGAAAGAACAAAAAATACACTCACAGAATAGAGAAAATAATTTACACAGAGAAGTAGAAAGAATGATTCATGGCAGACTGAGATAGGAGGAATGAATCATCACCTTGCTGATCTCTCTCCATTGATCATAAAGGGAAATGAGACAGCTAGTTCAGAACAGATGCCTGACTTTTAGACTCCTGAAGTTAGATGACCCTAATCCCTGTCAAGCTTGAGAGATGAGTGTTTCAGAGCCCGAAGTTCTATGTGTTCTAGAAGGAAACTCCAGGCCAGAAGTCTGTCATAAGTCCAGCTTTAATGCCAGTTCAACTCACTCCCTTGGTTTTTATCATAAACACTTACTTGGCTACTATAATATATTCTTCGAGGAGGAGTATATTTGCCAGGAAACTCACACTTTTACAGACTTGTAAGTGTATTTTTCCGTCCTTTAAAACAACTACATACATAGACATCACTGATTTGTACAGGATTTCAGCTCTACTGCTCTGTCTCTATCAAAATCTATGGTTTACATGTCCTAACTGATATGAAAACAACCTAATTTAGGTTATATATATAGCATTTACATATTTGGCATGCTTATTGATCAATGATACCATATTCCCTCGTAACGTGAAAAATATCAGTATATAAGGTAGAGAAAAACTAATGCAGGCACAACAGATTTGGTACCCAGGACAGGAGTAAGAAGGCACAAGCTGACCACAAATCATCTTGGATTAGCATGGTCCTGAGTTTGAATTAATAAACTCTGTTGTTATATCACATCTAAACAAGAGCTGCTTGATGTCACATCACTTAATAACATCGAGCACAAGTGACCTGGTCCGTCTCCATTCACTCTCAGTTAGACAAACAGTTGAAGCATATCTTGTCTCAGTTGATGCAAACACTCAAGGCAGTCATTTCTTCCTATTTCATTCCATTATACTATTACTCTGTACAGTTTATTATGGTTTCATTTCAGTGACCCTACAAGTTATAACTCAGTGATTTCCATGTGCCATTGAAGACTTCACAGAGAAGGAAAGAAAAGAAATTTATGAAAATTTCCTTTATGTTTTATATAAAAAGAAACATTAATTCATAGGGAGTTCCAGCATATCAATGCTCTAGATTTCCATCAAATACAACTTGTCCTTAAGTCTTGATTTTTAGATACCTATTTAAATGGAAACTATAGTCTTCATGAACATGTATTCTGATTTTTCTCAAACAGAGCCTGCTCAGCTAAGGAATTTGGCCCTGTGCACTTAGTCTGTTCCCCAGGTAAATCTACCCCTGGAAGCGTGACAATAACTAAATGAGGATTTTGATGCATTCTGGGAGTTTCTGGAGTGTAAGCCCTTGGCAGATGGAGACAGCATCTGAACAATTCTGCTAGACTCAAGCCAGCATCATGATTAATGTATATACATGACCTATGGAAGTTAGAAAGAATATTTGAAACAAAAAGAAATAAGAAGTGCCAACAGAAATCTCCTACAGGATCAGCCTCCTCCTGATGCTGCTGTTAACTCCAATTAACTAGATGGTTGCTACTAGATTCTTCAGAAACAGAGTGGTCTGTTGAATAATCACTACCTTTTTTTTTTTTTACAACAGAGAAAGATAATAGCAACTCGAGGGATTAGCAGGTACTACATGTTCAGTGTTCAGGACATCGGATCTACAGACGACTTCTTTCTGGAAAGTAACAGACAAGGTAGCATTACACATAACACAGCAACTCTTCAAAGGACAGAGATCCTCATGGAATAAGGGAGGTGCAAATCTGTAGTGCTATTTCTTAAAGTCATCAGTCATCCAAAGCAGTAAATAAACTCTGCAGCATATTAGAAAAATTATTGTGTGCTTAGACAGTACTAATACTTACGTGCTAGGAAGGAAAATTAATGTGATCATACTACTCAGTATTGACGCCCTAGTGACTAATGTGGAGGAAATCACAGTTATCAGACAAAGAGATAGGCCTCAGGTGACACTTGGAATTAAGAAAAACAGACAGATAATATATGTCTGTCTTGAACTGTTAGGAGAAGATTGCTTTAAATGTCGGGTATGCTCCAAACAACAGCTTGGCAATTTCTGATTTTTAGAAGGAAAATCTGTTTCTTTTTACTTGAAACATTTATGGATCATTGCCCAGTCCTCAGTGACAGATGCTGATAACACAAAAACTACAGCTGACAGAAATTCTCACTATAAAAAAAAAATAAATTATGACTAAGATATCCATCCTGCCAACACTTATTTGTAGCCTTAACTTGTAACAAACATTTCGATGTTTGTAGCATCAGAACCTAAGTTTAAATGGATTTATTTTTTTTGTTTGTTTGTTTTTGTTTTTGTTTTTGTTGTTTCGGATAACCTGTTTGGCATTTCCCTGTATACATTACTAGGGACAGCAAAAGCTGAGTTATTAGTTTCAGGGACAAGAGAGACAAGAGATAAACAGCCAGTGATTTTCAGGATTGAGGCTGCAAGCCTGGAAACATCAATAGAAGCAGAACTGTAATCCTGGAAACAGAGTCAAAAGCAGAAAAAAAAAAAATTCGGAAGTTACTAAAGTAAGCCTTGAATACTGCTTCAAAAGAGATGTGACAAAACTCCCTAGGTATTTATACTTCCTAGGTATTTATAACTTCCAAACTCCTTTGTAAAGGAAGTTAACATATTTATCATAGCACATCTGGAGAAACAGGTTCCTGAAGGCAAACAGCCCTGACTGATCATATTCAGACTTGCACTCTTGTATTTCATACAGAGCTATTCCTGATATACTCTGCTGGGAGAACAGGGATGATCTCAACAGGGTGAATCACCTCACCTATCCAAGCAAATGGACTCATCCTATTTAGTTCCCTTTCAGCTCAGTGAAGGGAAACAGGGATTCATAAGGCACAATTCATTTGAGCTCTTTTAGGTTGTTACTTCAGATCACAGCCTCGAGAGCCAGAGGGTGTCATTCTCTCATGCCTGTAAGGGGAGTTGAGGGTGACCATGACAGGCTGAACTCAATGATCTAAAGTGAAATGTGATAAAACCCACCCCAATCACGATGCTGAGAAAACAGACATAATTTGATGTCCTAAAAGGATTCAGAAGTCAGGACTTCTCCAGCACAGTCTTGCTTAGCCATTGAGACAAGATGACAAGACCTGTTGGAATGAGTCCAGAGGAGGGCCACAAGGATGCTCAGAGGGGTGGAGCACCTCTCCTGTGAAGACAGGCTGACAGAGTTGGGGCTGTTCAGCCTCAAGAAGAGAAGGCTCCGGGGAGACGTTATAGAGGCTTTCCAGTGCCTAGAGGGGGCCTACAGGAAAGCTGGGGAGGGACTCTTTATCTGGGAGTATAGTGATAGGACAAGGGGTAGTGGCTTTGAACTAAAAGAGGGGAGATTTAGACTGGATGTTAGGAGGAAATTCTTCACTCAGAGGGTGGTGAGGCGCTGGAACAGGTTGCCCCAAGAAGTTGTGGATGCCCCATCCCTGGAAGTGCTCAAGGCCAGGCTGGATGGTGCCCTGAGCAACCTGATCTAGTGGGAGGTGTCCCTGCCCATGGCAGGGAGGTTGGAACTGGATGATCTTTAAGGTCCCTTCCAACCCAAACCATTCTGTAATTCTATAATCCCTCCTGACACTGGGGTATCGAAGACAGAGAAACATGAGGATAACAGCATCCCATTCTTTCTGTGTGCTATTAGTGTGTCTTCGTAGCTCTTGACCCATGGATACTCAAGAGTTTTGGCAGATCTTTGAGTCAGGCTTTTAAAAGACTTCTTGAGAGGGGGAAAAAAGCCCCAGTTCCATTTTCCTAAAATTTGGGATCATTTTTTTCATCCCTTGTTGCCCTAAAGATGATAATGTGATCTAACTGTACGTGCTTCACAGGATATTTTTCTTCTCAGGGTCTCATCAATAGTAGCAATGTGGTCCAATTTCATCTCCATCCCCAGCAACTGAAACATAAATTGGCAAGCTCACCAAATGAGGGAACATAAGTGTAATTGCACTTAATTGACAGGGCATCACACACTGCAAACTACAAGTTCAAGGGTGGAAACATTAATGACAGCAGCATGTATATATAGCGACAGTCATTTTTGATCAGGAATAGGATGCAGAGATGTTTTAATTGCCATACTTAATGTTATACATGCCGTGATACTGTTAACCTATTTGAAAGCTAGTGTGCAGGTTGCACAGCATTAGAACATTAATAAATTGCTGCTTCATGTGGTTCCAATTGAGGAAAGAATATAACTCCCAGCTCAGGCTGCATTTTACAAATACTTATTGTTTACTTAAGCAGGGAAACAATGCTTCCCTTATTAACTTTTCTAATGCTCCAGCAAAGGTTACACAATTACTTTTTTTCAAGGTGAGTCACCTCAATGCCAGTAATGTTTTCATGTTTTCTGTTAATTGCAGAGAAACCAGAGTAGGCAGCAGTTTGCATAACCTTCAGGACACAGTAATGTCTATCTAGACCATGCCTTCCTCACGGCTTAGAGATCACACGTTCTGTTGGTTCATCTCTAATGTGTGGCTGTCACTGACTGCACCTTTAATGTTCTTATTCAATGGAAATCAATTAAGAGCAATATTTTTAAGAGGATCAGCCAAAGGACTGGATTATAACTTAAAAGAGGACTGATTTTCAGTCAGTGCTTGTACAGTGTTTCAAATTGGCAAGAAAAATAAATTAAAAAACAGAAGTGTCCAATGTGATTTGAGAAATCCTGCCCACAAAAAAAATAACTGCAGAATTCAATTGTGCTTTCATGGGCTTTGATATATCAAAAATCTGTGTAACTGCTGTTCAGTATAGGTACTTTTCAAACATACAGATAAGTTTTATGTTCATGTTCTGATCCCAAATCCCTTATTGCCATGATACAAAATGCACAATCTCTGCTCTGCCCATCGTAAGACTACAATATTTTTTAATATTCAGGGGCAGAAGAGTGTAATATATGTTTACTCACTCCACCATTTTCTGAAGAGATAAAATCTTTGGTCCCACTGCTTGTATAGCTGGTTACGCTTCCATGCACACACCACCAAATCTGAGGACCCAGCTAGTACAAGAAGGTTCAAGTCACAGCTTCAGATTATACTCTCTTGCTTTTATACTAGCTGTTATCAAACGTGCCTTTATACAAATTAACAGGGACTAATTAGCAGAAGCTCCAGATAAGGCTTTATACTTTTGATTGTATAGCAAAGAAATTAAACGACCGATGTTATATCTTCAAGTTACAAAACCAAAATAGCTAACTAGTATGGTGCAAGCACAGGTCTATACTCACAGGACTGACACATTCAGAATATGATTGTAATTAAGGTTTTAAAGGTTGGAAGTTAAGGCAAAGAATTTATGCAGCAGTGGGCTTGTACGGCGGCAACAGTCTTTTTAATACATCTGATAGATATGTTGTGAATACCAAACAAAAGATGTATAAGACGTAATTGAAGAAATAATGTTATAGAAACTGCTACAAAATTTTCCTTTGTTTCCTCAATTTTCCATGCACTAGCTTGGAAATGGTATATTATTTAAGACCTAGACATAACTGCTTCAACATTGGTGACTACAAGGACACCCACAGAAGCAGACTAAAATCAGAAGACTGCACAGAAACACCTTCACCTTGACAAGTTCACTGTTACAGTTATACTTGGAGCTTTTTTTCTTCTATACTTGGCTGTGCTGATTTGCTTTATTACTTTCTATTAGTGATTCGTAGACCCATACATATAATTGAATATGCATTTTCTTGCCAGAGGCAACACTTGAGGCTACCTTTCAAGACTGGTGCAAGAGGACAATTCAAACCACTTGATTTTCTACGCACCCACTTTTATGCATTTCCAGAAGCATAAAAAGGCCTCTTGAAAACCACACTAGCTTCAACATTCATTTCCTGATCACTTATCCAAAAAGGGAAGAAGGTACACTGTTATAGAGGCATCCATCTCCATAATGCATGTTACAGAGATCTGTCAGTTTTCTTTCTTTGTGGACAACTTCATGAAGGAAGATGACAAGTTCAGCACATTTTTAAGCAGATATGACGCTACGCTGGGCAACACAAAAGAACAACAGAAGTCGATCTATCAAAAGAAACAAAAACATCACATTAAGAAAGATCAAGAATAATAATGGGAATAACCAGAAATCTGGAACAGCCTATGAAGAAAGACAGTAACTATTAGGGTTGTGATGAGAAAAGAGAAAGCAATAGCTCTAAACTACCAGAGAGATCCAGGCCATACCTGCTAAAAGCTTTTTAAAGGCAAGGTTCCTGGAGACCCGGAAAGAATTGTCTGGGGAGATTTTGAAACCCCCATCACTGAAGATCTCAAAAACATGTTAAACAAACATCTGTCAAGAAGAACAAATGTATTGCTGACACTGCCCTCAAGGTTTATGCACTTTTTCCAGGCTGTTTTATAGGATTTTATACAGCACTGCTTTTCTTAATGCAAACATATACTCATCTAAACAACACAGAAAATAATAATAGCAAGTTAGATGTACAAGAAGAACAAGCATGGCTTAAGAATTGATAAATATTAATTTCATAGTAATTACTAGGTAGATGGAGGTACTAAAAATATAAGCATGCATCTTGATAAATTAAATTATTTTTAGAAATGAATAAATCTACCAAGTAATTATCCGTTCCAATGGAAACACCTTCTTTTTTAACAAAAGACAGATTATTAAAAATAATAATTTGCAGAACATTAAGTTGGGGAAAAAAAAAAAATTAACAGAGCTATATCTATACTAGTAAATAAAATGTGCCTGGCACTGAAATTCTCTGGCACAGAACGGTCCATGCTCATCTTCTTACCCTCCAAAACTCTATGTCTGCACGCATAACCCCTGTTGGAAATGGTATTTGGCCAGCAGTTTTTTCCAAACGATGCCTCTAACCATGAGTAAGTGCAGGCCAAAATTGTGCTAAGGACAATCTTAGCATTTTAACAGCAGGGACACTCAAGTTTCAGTGCCCAGGAATGTTTTCTGTCAAAATTTAATTTACTGATACAAACATAACTAATGATAGGAGTGCCATGACGGAGTAACTCCCAACTTGTTCTGGATTTACACTATTGCACAAGAGTAAATACAAGGTGTCAGGGCCCTGAGGGCATTATCATGGTGGTTGTTTGGGCTCACAGTGGCAAGATAACCATCCCCGACCAGCACACAGCATGATAGGAAAAGCACTTTAGATCTTGCTCTTGCAATCTAGGAAAAAAAAAAAAAAAAAGAACAGCATGAATTATGTCTCCTGAACTACATAAGGAAGGAAAGAGGGTATTTGTGGTTTCTGATTGAATCCAAAGCTCCAAAACTTCATACAAAAAATAGGAGAATAAGAACAGCATGTAGGCTCATGTCACCAATATTCCCAGGCTGTTCTCATTGCTTCCTGCTGGCTAGCTCTAGCTCATCAGAGAAAATTAGACTATGGAAGGTATTAAATTTATGAACCTGATTGAACTTCAGTTTGTATGGATTTGGGTTACGAAGTTTTGGGTCTAGACTATTACAGTATGGCCAATATTACCAAGCACCAGCTATCTGTTTAGAAACCAGAAGCACCATTCAGTCTCTATTTCTAAATCCCAGGAACTGTCCTTAAAGGCAATAGCCTTTAGTTTTACTGATATGTGTTTTTACTGAATTGGATTGAAGTCTGAGGTTTTGGTCTGCTCTCCTAATAGACAAGCACCTTCAGCACATAGCATCCATAATAAGAGTTTCCTGTGTTAAAAATCAGAGGAGAGAAGCCAGTGAACGTAAAAGCAAAGGAACAAGCCCTCTTAGCCTCCTCAGTCCTGCCTTTCAGGATTGAAGCTCTTGGGTTTCCCTCTTCTGCAGCATTAGTCTCACTGCCTTTCTGAAGCAGTGGAAAGTATCCTGCTTGACATTCAAGCAGTCAGAAGTTCAAACCCTGCTAAAACTGTCAAGAAGTTCATGCATATTTTCCTCCGATACCTTACAGGAGCACTAAACTCAGAAGGAAAATTACAAGGGAAAAAATTCATAGTAAGTGAAGCCATGCTGCAATATCTAATGAGAACACAGCCTTTATTCTGATAAAAGTTCTTTGTGCTACTCTTTTATTAAGAGGGACCATGCCAATTTCTCTGTACACATGGCAGATCAGAAGGGGCTTTTATAATGCAAAGCCTTAGAGTATCTTCTGAATGTACCTGGCATTGCTCTGAATTTTCACTACCTACTGTTCCTCTTTATCTCAATCAAAGAGAATAGCTCTGAACAAAGATTAATGAAAATCATTATTAAGGTGATTATTTGCAGAGATTATTTTTGCTGTTAGTGTCTGAGACATTTATAATGCTGTGTTTATGGGTGAGTGCCATTTTCATTAAAGCTCCCACATACACACCCTTTTTCTTTTTTAAGATTAGGAACCAGTCTTAAGTTAAAGGGACAAATGCTGGCATCCTGGGTATAATTGTTGTTCTATTCCCTCTGCTCAAACAAAAAAGATAAAATCAACTAAAATTGTTTCTTAATTTCAGGTGGAAATGAGTCACAGGATCTCTCTATAGTCTTTATTTAATCATATTTATTGAAATCAGTAGTGTTCACTGACATTTGACTGAAATATTCACAAGGATTGATAGATGTTTCTTGTTTAACAACCCACTTTATGGTGAAGTGCCTGGGAGGTCCTTAAACCAAACTTTCCTTCAGTCTCAATTTTGAGAGTGTTACTCACCAGAGATGCTTTAATTCACATCCAGAGAAAGCTTTGCCATTTCACCCATTTAATTGCACACTTGCCAGCCATTTGGTTCCAAAAAGATTTGAAAGACCTTTCGTTCTGCTGTGAAAAGCGATTTCAATCCCAAGTAATACAACAAACACATAACTGCCACTTGTATCTAATTTAATGTCCACAACCACTCTTGATATAATTATGGATGAGACACATCTTGCTTGATTTTAGGTATTAATCTGTACATCTGTGCTAGTCACCCTAGGCTCTATTTCACACAGACCAAGGGAGTGTGAATCATCTAATGAACTTCAGATATCTATTTTAGGATGAATCATGCTCAGAATTTCCTCCTGCATTTCTCTGAGCTCCTGCAGACATCAAAAACTTGGAAAGATGAATAGTGCCCTGCATCTGCTAGTCTTGCCAGTAAGACACATGGCAAGAGCCTTTTCGGCTCTCTGAATGACCGCTACATCAGACGACTGGTGAAAGACTGGAAGACCTTGGTGCAGAAGATGCATCACAAAGCATCCTAAGACATAATATACACAACTTCTAATCTAATTTAAGCATTCCTGCTACCTCAACTCAAGCTCTTGTTCCTCTCCCTGCTGGAATTTGGACAACTAACTCTTTTAAATTGTCCAAATATTTCTAAAAAAAATAAAATAAAATAAACAACAACAACAAAAACACATGATCTGTAGCAAAAAACCACTCCAATTAATGGAAAGTAGGTGATGTCTTCTAACAGGTATATTATTAACCTTTCCTAAAACTTGACTAGTGTCATTTGAATGTAGCCAGAAAATAAAGATGAGCATTCTAATAGCCTTCAGGTTATCATAGAAATAGAATGTGGCTGAAACAGAAATACAGTCCTAATCCTGTTCCAGAAGAAAGCATGTGTGTAGTGCAAGAAAACATTATAGACACAAGGCCACATCCTTAGACGGTACTACTACCAGTCTCCTACCTACTGGTCTCCATATATTGACATATAGCCATTGCAAGGAGTCCCAAACGCTTAGTTTATTTCCTCCTCAAAAATGAGGGGTCAGACAGGGCAAAGCTCTTGACAAGAATCAAGTTTCCTGCTGCTTCTGCTGAGGAATGAGATTTGTAGAACAGCTATTGCTGCTGCAGGGAATGACCGTGCACCTGTATGCTCTTTAGCCACCCAACACACCCTGTCATCTCTCTCAGCCTCTGCCATTAGCCTTTACTATAGGAAAAGGCAGGCAGCAGACAATTTTGCTGTCTTCAGCAGCTTGCTACCCTAGGCAAGTCCTTTCCCAGGTGCAGAACTAGCCCTGTACTGTCTGCCCATAGCACAGCAAACAGAAGGTTTCTGTGGATTTCAGCCCAAAGGATTCACAGAATCACAGGATCATAGAATGGTTGAGGTTGGAAGGCACCTCTGGGTCCATCTGGTCCAACTCCCCCCTGCTCTAACAGGGACACCCAGAGCAGGTTACCCAGAACCATGTCCAGGTGGCTTTTGAAGATCTCCAAGGAGAAGACTCCAAAACCTCTCTGGACAACCTGTGCCAGGGCTCCATCACCCACACAGTGAAGAAGTGCTTCCTGATGTTCAGAGGGAACCTCTCGTGCTCCAGTTTGTGCCCATTGCGTCTTGTCCTGGCACTGGGCACCACTCTTTGTCTTCTTTGGACCTTCTTTTCAGGTCTGTACATGGATGAGATCCCCCTGAGCATTCTCTTCTCCAGCCTGAACAATCACAGCTCTCTCTGCCTTTCCTCAAAAGAGAGATGCTCCAGTCCCTTCACCATCTTGGTGGCTCCCCTTGTACTGAGGAGCCCAGAACTGGACACAGTACTCCAGGTGTGGCCTCACCAATGCTGAGTAGAGGGGAAGGATCATGTCCCTTGACCAGCTGGAAATGCTTTGCCTAATGCAGCCATGAAAACCACTAACCTTCTTAGTGGCAAGAGCACACTGCTAGTTCATGTTCATTTTGGTGTTGACCAGGACCCCTGGGTCCTTTTCTGCAACATATAACAGACTTTACATATAGTGGTCTCAGAGTCTATACACAGTATTGACCCCTGGGGTACACATTACATGAACGCTAATGGAAAACCTGTTATGGGATGTAAATAGTGAAATACCAAGTACTTCATTTGATGTTGTTAAGCAACGATGACTGGAAGGCAACTGATTTTTGCTACCAAAATATACTTTGAAGTTAACAATTAAGAAATTGAAACAGTGGCCTGTCACTTAGTTTGAGAGCAAGGTTTCCATTGACTGTAATATACAGGCTGGTATCAAATAATGCAGCTAATCTAGATCATGTAGGCTCCTGTGCAGTGCCTGGGGTTGGGATCCGGGTTTTGACTCCATTATGTGTTTACTTTTTGTCCATCATGTAGTAATGGATCAATTGTAATAACTAATACGAGTTTTTAGAAATCACAAGCATTCAATGGAATGAATTGCAAATTAAATGTGTTATTGGATATATATAGGACACTTTAAGTGCTAACAAAATCTCTCCTGTTTTGATCTCTGAAATGTTAGTTTTATATAATTTTATAATGTTACCATAGATTTCTTGAAGACAGCCGGATGATTGATAAAACTGCAAGACCTATAAAAGATGGGGTGACTGAACAAGATTTGGGTTTATCTTTCCAGTGAAGCCATGAATTATCTGAGGAAATATGACAAGCAATTCAACAAAATATAAAACACAAGAGTATATACAATATATACAAGAGTATATATTCCTTTAAAACTTAAGCCAAATCCCACCAGAATTCAACAACAGGCTTTCTGTTGACTTCAAGAGGTTCTGGATGCAGACCTAAAGGGAAATTCATAGCCAAACTGGAAGGCTGGGTATAAAGTGGTATAAAGTTTTAAGTTGGAAAAATACATGTTCATCCCTTATCAATAAAGTACTTGCTTGTGTGTAACTTAAGTGTTACTATGTTATGTTTCAGCTCAGTATCTTAATTTTTTCTAGCCTGGACAGGAAAATATTTTCTTTTCTTTTAAAATAATGAAGTATTGGCCACTGTAAATGCTAGCCACATAAATTTTGGAGTAGGAGATCCCTAGTTGTCCTCGCAGCAGCCTTGCCTCATCATCCATGGATTTTTTTTTGGTAATACTGTGCCATTGTCATGGCACGTATCATTCTCTCCCCAAAGTGAGCATACATGGCTGTATTGTGGAAGAAGGACCAAAGCATTCAAGAATCATGACATTTCCCTCATAACATGAGCTGGCAATGTGTGCTTACAGCCCAGAAAGCCAACCATATCCTGGGCTGCATCAAAAGAAGTGTGGCCAGCAGGTCAAGGGAGGTGATTCTCCCCCTCTGCTCTCATGAGACCCCACCTGCTGTACTGCACTCAGATCTGGGGACCCCAGCACAAGAAAGACATGGAATGAGCAGGTCCAGAGGAGGGCCATGAGGATGACCAGAGGACCGGAGCACCTCTCCTGTGAAGACAGGCTGAGAGAGCTGGGGTTGTTCAGCCTCAAGAAGAGAAGGCTCTGGGGAGAGTTTATAGAGGCCTTCCAGTATGTATTGGGTTTATGTGGTAAAGGTTTGGTAGCAGGGGGCTGCAAAGGTGGCTTCTGTGAGAAGATTCCAGGAGCTGCCCCATGTCAGAGAAAAGCCAGTCCCAGCTGGCTCCAAAAGGAGCCAGCCAGAGCTGAGACAACAAGCAATGATTGTTTTCGCCTCCGTGAGAGCAGATTTAAGAAAGGGGAAAAAACTGCTGTGCAACAGCAGCTGGGAGAGAGAGGAGTGAGGAACAGTCCTGCAGACACCAAGGTCAGTGCAGAAGGAGGGCAGGAGGTGCTCCAGGCACCACAGCAGAAGTTCCCCTGTGGCCCGTGGAGAGGCCCATGATGGAGCAGGCTGTCCCCCT
>VXAL01004429.1:51587-78376 GCA_013399475.1 Chauna torquata
ATTTATTTCACTCAATTGCATCAGCCCAGTAATGTTATTCTTCAGTTTTACTTTCAATCTGGCTCCGACTGATAACATTTTCTGATCGATGAAAAGGCAGAGGTTGTTACCAAAAGTAATGGTATGTTATAAAGCTGTTCTAGTCCAACAATTAAAGGCATTTTATTATGTAATAAAACCGATGCTGTTTTTTTCACTGCAGCTGCACAACATTAATTCAGACACTAATTTGCACATGATATATTATTGATGGGGAAAAAAAATACGTTTATTTCTATCAAGCTCAAAAATCATATATCTTTTAATGTATTAATAACCAGCATCCTCAGGAGGTTGCAATGTGATCTTTCTTAATTGAGACAAAATGTATGCATAGCTATTGATTAGGTCCAACTGTCAGAGTGGTCCTTCCTGTGCTGGGTAATATGGAAAGGCATTAGCATGAACAGAAGGTAGAAACAACCTTCTGCTCTATACATTTTTAGAATAGCTGAGTACTTACCAGTACTGCATTAAACAGCATGACTAAGAAGAGTTTATTCTCACTGCTACTATCTAGTCAGAGAAATGTATGCAGAGGAGAGGTTATCACTGGTAGGAGTTTGTTACTGTTTTCAGGTGTGCATTTCTCTTGGTTCACATTAAAGATTGATGAGTGAACAAATGCACCTGGCATTGGGAACAGAAAAAATCTTTGTGTTCTATAAGAGCTTCTTGCACAGTTTTAGCCTTGCCCTAAGAAAAATGCTTCTTGCACAGGGGAACTTTATCTGGAAGATAAAAAGTTGCACTGTGCCTGAGAAATGGAGCTTTCCTGGAACCTCCAGTGACATTTTAGTTAAACAGTAGACAGACCATAGCCGTGCAGGCTTCCTTTGAATTTGATTCAACTTCTAATGGGAAGCCTGGAAGAGTACAGAGGATTTTAGATAGTAGTATGTCCTTATCTGAGTCTTCTGAGTGGTAAAAGCTATAAATAAGTGGATCTGATGAAGAATTGGTTGTATAATTTAGGAATTCAAATCCATTTTTAGGTCTTTCAGACATCTGAGCACCTGTTCATAGCTCCCACTAATGGTAGTTACAGGACTTCTTTAGTTAAATATGACCTGGCAGCATGAAAAACCAGCTCTGTAGCATTAAGTATTAAAAGCCAATAAGAATGCTGGAAACAAATGTTAATGCTTCAGATCTTTATTTATCACAAAACTTTGGAGAATTAAGATTTTTTGGTTTGGGGGGGTGGTGGTGTTTTTTGTTGTTGTTTGTTTTGTTTGATTTGGTGAGGGGATAAGTAAAAGTCCTACTGCAGAGTGTCTGCTTCTTAATTAGCTCTTCAAATATGATAATTTTTTTTTAGAAACAGGCTGCTGAATGAGCTGGAGGACTAGCCTGATTCACCAGGACACTTTCTTTGTTTCAAAAGCTAGAAAGATCCTCACCTCATTAGGGAGTTATTTACATCTGTCAAAGATCCATCCGTGCAGTAAAGAACTTAGAGCCTGTGAGACATTTTTGCCGTCCTAAATTCTTCTATGGAGCTCCACTGTGATCTTTGTCAGGTCACAGATTAAGCCTGATTTACTCATCCCTTTTCAAGTGGGGATAATGATACCTACTTACCTCACAGGACTGCCTTAGGTCTTCATAACCCAGAATCTGCAAAGCATATTTAGTCCATAACTGAAAATCCCTAGAGAAATACAGGCTGTCTTTGACCACCTTTGAAATTAAACCAGATGGGACAAGAGAAAAGATTAAAGATCAAAACAGCATTGTACTGGCTCACAAGGATATGGTCACAGTGATTAGTAAGGAACGTCTTTTCCATTTCCAGTAGGCTGGACAGGGTGTGAGTGTATAAGAGAAGCCAAGACACAGATTTATGAAATCCCCCCAAAATATGACCCCATCTAAATCTCAGATTCAGAATGCAAGAAAATCTACACTGTCTACTCAATTAAGAAATCATTCCAAATCCTCTTTAAATTATTTTTAAAAATCAGAAGTAAAACAAGAAAATATATGGCTTTTATCTCTGAAAACAATTAGATCATGGTGGTATGCAGTGACAATGGTGCTGAGTTTTTCATCATTTATACTACTGGATGGCAAGCTATTTGTTAATAATTGCCTGCTGTTGTGGAATCCCCTGACAGAGGGCCATATGTGCTGCAAAATCTCAGGCACTCCGGAGTGAATGATCGGAGATGCTGCAGTTCAAAATTCCTTATCAGTCATGCATTTGAGCATGGGTTGTTATTTTTGTTTCTTTATTCCCCCATTTCACCTAAGACTGCTTTGAAACCAGTTAAGTTCTTCAAATGTCCTCAGGTAATAAGGGAGAGATTATGCCATGATGAGTGGTGTACTAAGTCTGCCATTTTTTCTCTATTAAGTGGAAAACAGCAATAATCAAGTTTTATAGAGCAACCATCCAAGGTATTGGAGGGACAGGAGCAAAATCAGGTTGTTTGGAACTCTAAGTTCATCCAAGAATAGCTGAATGACTTCTCCAAGGAGGGTTTGAAATTGCAGCCCTTACTTCTGTGCAGAGGATGCGAATGGTAAAAAGACACAAACCTGAAAAACTGGTACAAAGAAGCTTCTCATGCAGAAAGAGAGATCTGGGAGGGGCTGAGTGAAGTTGGTTCTATAGCCCACATTTGGAAAGGAGACCTACAGCACCAGCAGGAAGGAGGTGTGTGTGACCAGCATTGTTTAGGGTCTGGGTGCACAGGGCAGAGACAGCAATTAAAAGGATCCTTGAAGGATCCTTGAAGGATCACATACTGAAAACAGATTTCCATCTTGTATCTTACGAACATTGACTTTTTGAAGAGCCTCAGCTCTCAGCTATCCAAGACTAAAAGGATGCATTGAGAGAGAAGCTGGTCCCTGTGCAACTAGAACAACCTTGACATAGTACGGAGAAGACTGTGCTGTAGGGTTTGTTGGCAAGATTGGTCTTCCTTCTTCCAGAAATCAAGGTTAAGTCCAGGTCTGGGCATCCCAGCCATTCAGTATCCCATGCAATGAGACATTTGCCTTGCAGAAGAAGAGCAGCAGAGGGCACTAATCAGGGAGAGGGAATAGCAGATTAGTGGAAGCATCCAGAGCTGTACATGAATAACGTGGTAAAGGAACAAGTAGCAGTCAGGCATACAGCAGGTAATGCATTATGTTATTTTTTTTATTTGTTTTTCCCATGTTCAGCAGTCACTAGAGAGCTCCAGCATATTGCAGTACAGGCTACCCTCACAGCACTGCAGCAAACAGCGTATGCTGTGGAAGTCTCATGACTTCTGTTTCTTAGATGTGAAATTGTCATGGGGAGGGTCTGACTACTGCTGTGGACTGAATTTTTTTATTCTTATTTATGTTATTCATGATCCCCAACATTTTTTTTTTACCTTTAACTCCTGTCTTATCCTTACTCTTGCTTTCACATTAACATTACCATTTCTCCTAAAAAAAATGGCTTGTTTTTTCTAAGCCCCATTTGGAACATGATTCCTTTTCTTTCCTAGACTCTTAGATAAAGGGGAATATTAATTTATCCAGCTGAACATTAGATAGCTCTCTTCCACACAGGCTCCAGTTTGACTCAACTGCCAGCAAACTAAAGTCTGTGACACTCTGCTTTAGGCACAACCCAGGACTGATTGATTTTTACAGTGAGCTCCCTGAGAATGTGAGATTAAACAGCACTACCTCTTTTGAGATAGGCTTGCTCTCTGAAGGATGATCATGGTTCATTTGATCATCTCTGTAATCATTCTCTGAACTTGTTCATGTGGATTGTATCACACTGTAAGAAACACTGTGGCCCCAGCAATGACAATGGTACCCACAGATTCAAAACAGGACAAGAGAAAGTACACTTGCCTACTTCACCTGCCACAGTTGGCAGCAGGTAGAAAACTATATTTCAAAATAATTGCTAATTCCCTTATGCAGGCCTTTTTAGACAACATTTAGAATTCAATTCTGTGGCTAATAAGGAGCCAAAGGGGGTCAGTACTACTCTGATGCCTTATCTGAGGAAACACAGAAAGGACTTTAGACAATAAATCCATCTGAGAGTTCACAATCATTTGGAGACCTCTTATAAGTAGCAAAATATGATAAATAATTCCATTACCTGCTTAACTGTAGCACTTATGGTGAAAATAAGGTTTGACATGGTGTCCTACTTGGCTACAATGTGAGAACTTAATAAAACAGGAGAAGAAATTTCAAAAAAATACACATCAAGGAAATGGAGGGGAACTTTTTCTGATTATGTTTTAACCTCTAAATTTCTCACTGACTCTTTGTCAATAACTCTACTTTTCAAAATGCCAGTGTTCAGCTATTGCTTGATGCCAGCATCCTAATAGGACACATCAACGAGAATTATATTACACTAAATATAGCAAAGAACAGCAATTTCAAATAGAGACATAATGTTTTCCTGCCCTACTCACACATTTTCTTATTATACCAGCATATAATACAGGGCTATTTTGGTTTCAGTAGCAAACTTTACAGCTATATTCTCATTTGGGGTAAATTTGAGTGGCATTCATGGAAGCATACCAATGACATAAATTTCTGTAGATCACAATAAGGTTGACTTATTTACACTTTATTCATAGATACTGAAAATTACTGCTTGAAGATTAATTCAATGATACAAATGGATCACGCAGGGTTGCTTAACGTTTGTGGGAGCAATAGAGCTCATATGCCAAGTGCAATGTTATGGACAGATATCCTTAAGCTCGAATGAAGATTATATTAACCAACTATTAACACAGATTCACTTAGGACTACTGAGTATTTAACATGCGATGAAGGCTCACACTAAATATTTAACACAGCTGTAATAAAGACTACACCATAATTGTGAATCATTGCGATCCAGAAACTAGAAAATAAAATGTTATGTTACAAAATAAGAAAGCTTATGTTCCTTTTCCAACCACTTTGAAATCTGGAAGAAGCTGTGTTTTCCTCCCTCTTTTTCAGTTGGGATATGTTTATGAATACAATTTCGTTATCTCTTTTTTTCAGTACTTGCCTGTTTGAAACCAGGATGACCCACAGCAAATACTTTTTGCCCAAACCCAGTTATTCACTGACGAGGTGCCTAGTAGCATGGTAAAGACAAAAGTTATAACCCATGCTGAACAAGGTTATTTAAAGTTGTGTTCCACATAGCCCATCTTGAAAATTCACTGCTGAAGAATCCCAGAGTGCTAGTATCCAATCTACATTGCAGAGTTAGTCAGCAATTCAGAAGAATTCATTCTGCATTTGATTCAACCAGAAATGCTACCAGGGAGCAAGAAAGCTGAATGAAATTGCATTTACCTTTACTAAGTAAGTAATTGACTGAACAACAAACATTTCAGCATAATCCACTTAAAACATAATTAAACTTCCCAGACTCCCACCCTTCTATTTTCAGTGCTGTTTTTATGAGCAACAAAATGATTCACTCTTCTTTAATAAACTACCTACTTAAAAATATGTTGTTTTGTAACATATCCAGGAGCAGCATCAACTTATTACGTGCATCCTCTTGAACTGAGGGGTATCCTTGAAAGCCTGTATCATCTTTATTTTGACCTGTTAATGTGCACAAAAATGTTGCCCTCACGGGCGTGTTAGCTCCTTTCACCTGAGGGTTTCCAGATACTAGGAAATTCTCAGCTATACATTAAGAGACGAGCATTACCTATGTGTAGGTATCTAACAGTAAAGTGAGTTTGTCATCTCTTTCTTATATTCTAGCCTATTCTCTAGTCAATGTAATGAAAGCTTTCGGGAGAAAATTAGCTTACTCTGTAGTATGTGTATTGGCGGGTCAGCTGAATTACTTTCCAGACTTCACTGACAGCAATGACAGCTTTGTCACCTAAAACACATGCAGATACCTAAAGGTAAAAGCAAATGTAGATGTTTTGATCTAGAGTTGAATCTTTCCTTGCAATTTAATGTGAATTCAAATAGACCGTGAATTAAAAATAGAATAATACTTCCTGATTAACTCCTTGTGAGAATGCTCTCATTTGTAATCAGGGCTTTAGTTTAGAATTAGTTCTATTTCTGTACAAAGGGATAAATTCTTCACAAGGTTCATCAGAGGTTTTCTAGAGCTGTCTAGCCAACAGAAACAGTCATAAACATTTATCCTAGCTCTTTTGTCTGGGAGCTGCAGACAAAAGAGGAAGTAAGACAGGAATAAAGTGCTACAAAGAGAACAGAGAGTGTAGATAGCTTCAAAGGCTTTTAGAGTGGGAATTAGTTGTTGAGGACTCTGCAATGTACTGATGCACAGCTTGGATCTAACTTCTCCTAATTCCAAACAGTACAAATATTTACACCAGTGGTACTCATGCGAGGTTCCCTGCATTACAACTGGAGAGACAGTGCTATTTTTGAGGTGCAGTTCACCTGAACTGTATTAGGTATCTACATTAGGAAAAACAGAATTGTTGCTTAAACTTGTTTATTTCTCTCCACTGAATACTGTGGAGATTTGGCCCAGGTGAGTAGTTCGTATGCAGATAACTACATGTTGTCAGAGGTTTCCCTGCCTTGGTACTAACAGCCAAAGGAGTATGGTGAGTCCGTGCTAAAGCAAGGAAAAGACCTCCAAGAGTGACTGATTCTTTTACTTTCAATGGAGTTAATAACCAGGAACGCACACTTCAGCCTTAAATAAAAATAAATAAATAAATAAATAAATAAATAAATAATCTCTTCCAGGATAATGTTTTCCATGTAAGCACAACCTTAATCAGATTTTATCCTATTAAAGAAAAGGTACTAAACTCCTGATCCTGGACAGGTGCTCCTCACAGATTTTCAAAGGCAGAGAGGATTCACACTGATCTTATCACAGGACAAATTCTAGTACTGCTACTACCCATATTTTTCTTCCAATTCTCCTTAGCCTTCCACCTAGCCTAGTACATGTATAGTAACAGGGTCCCTACAGCTGATGAATATCACACCCACAAATCAATGAATTCACAATAAATAACAAATGATACAGCACCTAAAAACCATTAGGCATCTGTTTGAAGATGAAAATATGATAGACATGGCACTATCATAGAGGAACTATAGCAGGAGAAAATAAGGTGAGCTATGAAGCCTGATGGTATCCCATAGACTGCTTATAAACAGGGTATTCAAAGGCTGCAGTTCACATCTCTCTTAAGACTGAAAATAATGTTCTGTGTGATATCATCTGATAGAAGTACTCAACGATGAACCACAGAATAAAAGATACTTCCAGACATGTACCAGGATGGTTCTGTGAGACTCTCAGTCATCAGAATAAGGAGGTGGATACTAGGCCAATTCCTTTGGCTTATGGCCAGTAAGGGTTGTAGGCAACAAGATAGTTTGCATGTCCAACCAATAAACTATGTGCCTGCATTCAAGCCCAGCTCCAGAAGTCATGTGATTTCATGGAACATGTTCGTACCTGTATGTAGAGCAAAGTGGAGTGATTTATAGAAATACGTAAACAAGCTTGGACACCAGAAACAAAATAATCACATTAGTGTTGTGCTTTGCGAGTGCTAACCTGTCCTGCTTCTCCTACCAGGGTAGTCACAGCAGGACACATGTTGCCTACATACTCTCAGGCTTTCAGTGACTAAGGTTAAGACAGCATCTGGCACATTGCTGATCCTTTAGACAGTTTTTCAACCAACTAAAAGTAAGGGAGTCCAACACACTCAGCAAATCTTCTCAGACCACTTTGTATGTTGAAAATCCCAAGGATAACAAGACCTTCAACTTTGTTTTGCTTGTTCTGTATTTCCTACTTTTAGACTCCTTTGGGGTTTCGACTTCTTTCTTTCCCTTGTGCTTGCTTTACCATAAACCAAGTACTGTCCTCAAATGTGAGAATAGGCTTTTTAATGACTTATTGAGAATGAAATGAATAATTTAAGATTCACAATAGCTTTAGATTGGTTTTGCTAGTCATAGGGTGTAAACTACATGACAGAGAGGGGATTTGTTCTCTTTCTGTTTGCTTGCAATGCAATGATACAAAATCCTCTCTCATATTTTCTTTGTGTTAATTGGGGATTTAATTGTTGCTTCCTTTGCTTACAGTGATGTACATCAAAGCCCTTAAAATCCATTGTGATTGTGTGGAGTGGATTTGGTCAATTATACTAGCACTCTTTCTATTAATAAGCATGTGAAAGGAAGAGTATTCTGTATGTAAATTAATAGTACTAATCAGTTGTCCTCCCTTTGTAATAAACATGATAGAATTTGGCAGTACATCAATAGGAAGTAAAAGTTTCTTGGCTTATGTCCAGGATCACATTCTTGCAGCCTACACACAGAGGAAATTGAGGTTACCTCCACATCCTGTTAAAATGTCCAGAATTTATCTAGTCACCTGAATATCAGCTCATTAGTGCTTTTGCTTGGAAAAAAATCTCAAAGTGGGAATTGTAATGACTGTACAGTTCTGAATACAATCAAGCAAGAGAATTACTCTTTTTTTTTTTTTAGTTCCATGAGACTGGCACTAGCTCCACTGCCTCGACAATCAAAAGTAAGAGCACTTTAGTATTCCTGAGGATAAGATTTATGCAAAAGAGTCGCTGGCAGGGGGAAATAGAAAAACAATAATCCATTAGGTCGGAAAAATTGAGTAGTTAACAGTAGGTAAGAAAAGTAGGTCTAGCTAGTTTCAATGGTCTAGCTTGTAGCAGAGCTGCAAGGTTGAGTTTTGTTTAGGTCACAGTGACTGTTGGGAACTAGGAATCTAATGAGAAATTAAAGGAAAAGAGAAGAAAATATACACTGGGGGAAGACAGAAATGCAGGACTTAAGGTTGCCATATTTCTTTTAAGCGTTCCTAGATGGAGTTATGGAATAGTGCATGTGCTGTGAATCTCATATGTTTCTGAACCACTCATCTTACTGTCAATGTGCCAGATAGAACAGTAGGTCTGAAACTTTTGGAGAGACCCAGACTCATTGCAAATAATGAAACTTCTCTTCTGCTCATGAACAGCAACTCCAGTATGTGTCAAACATGAGATATTGGTTGACTTCCATAGCTCATGCTTCTCAGAAATGCCAAACTTACTATTCAGAAACACAAGAAATCACTGAAGGCAGGCATCTACATTTAAGTAGTCATTTATGTCCAAGTTGCATCTTTATTCTACTACCTACACAGTGACACCTAATGCCATTTGAGACGACTTGTGATATCCAAGACAACTCCATAGGCCTGGCATTTAAGATGTACTTATCTACACTCTTCTCTGCATAAGCTAGAATCCATGTTGGACACCCAACAGACTGTCAAATATCACTATATGCCTACATGGCCATAATTTATTGGTTCCTTGAAATATCCAACCCATTTTAGATGTTCAAGGTGGGATCCATTCATCTAAACATAAATATTTATAGGCCAATTGTGGTGTCCTGAGGTATTCAAGACATCAACATAACAATGGATGAGTGACCTATAAGGTACTTGCACTGTTCTGGAGAGGCAGTCGCAGGCCAGGCAGGACACCTCAGGGCACCTAATTATAGAATCATAGAATCATAGAATCATAGAAACACAAGGTAGGAAAGGACCTACAAGATCATCTAGTCCAACCGTCCTCCTATCACCAATACTACCCACTAGGCTACTAAACCATACCTTATAGTACCTTGTCCAGGCACTTCTTGAACACCGCGAGGGTCGGTGACTCCACCACCTCCCTGGTCAGGCAGTGGAAGTGAGTGTTCTCTCACTTTCTGAGAGAAAAAGCTTTTCGTGATATCTAATCTAAATCTCCCCAGGTGCCATTTTGGTGACCATTTCCTCGAGTCCTATCATTAGTTATCTGAAAGAAGAGGCAGACCCCCTCCTCATCACAACCTCTCTTCAGGAAGCTGTAGAGTGGATAATACCGCATTAGCCACCTATGTTTACACATCCCCCCCTCCTTTACAGCAATGCAGACTCTGTGCCAGTAATGTCTGCTTTTCTCTATTGACTGCAGAGGGAAGCATGGAGTTAAGTTCAGATGGAGACAACTACTTTGTAGATGTCTAGATCAGGTTTAGTGAATTCCACCTACAGTGGCTGCATGCAAACACATGCTTTCAAGACATGTTGGACGTAATGAGCACGGAATTGGCTGTTGATCCGATCGGGCTTTCTATGTGTCTTGCAGGTCAGATTAGAGGAACCAAATTGTTACTGTATCGGTGCAGCTGCACATAAAGAAAACCCAGCCATATTTTAAAAAAAATAATAATAATCTTTAGATTCTGGTCAGGTCTATTCTATTTTTATACAGGCAGATAGTGATAGAACAAGGGGGAATGGTTTTAAACTAACAGAGAGAAGATTTAGATTAGATGTTAAGAGAACATTCTTTACTCAGAGGGTGGTGAGGCACTGGAACAGGTTGCCCAGAGAAGCTGTGGATGCACCATCCCTGGAAGTGTTCAAGGTTGGACAGGGCCCTGGGCAACCTGGTCTAGTGGAAGGTGTCATTGCCCATGGCAGGGGTTGGAACTGGATGGTCTTTAAGGTCTCTTCCAACCCAAACCATCCTATGATTCTATGGAAAGAGAAGTAGAACATAGTTATGAAAACTTGGTCGTGTGACAACTTAGGGCTTGATATTTGTAGCTGCAGTACTAAGACCTGAACAAGTGTTTGAGTCTAAACTTCTGAAACACTGAAAGATCACGACTCACATCACTTTGAGAACTAAAATGAGGGAGATTAGGTACAGGAGGAAAGTTATAGTTCAAATTATGAGTTAAACACCAGGTTGAATTTTCAGTCATAGTCATACTCCAGTACTGACCCTGCTTCCTTCTAAGGTTAATCATTTCTGGAAGAAAGAAAAGGAGTAGATTGTAAAAGCTGTGTCTCTGGCAGTTTCAGGGTAACTCAGAGCTTTAGCATACTGTAGAGAATCTGTATCTTATCTTCTGTTGACATGCAACTAACGTAAAAGATTGTCATTTGCATTCAGGCAGCGAACATTAAGCAAACAGTGAATTGGGGACAACAGGTTCTGCTCTCTTTGTAAGCTCACAGAGTGCCTTCTCCTATACAAATGCACACAGAAGATCTTCAGTGACTCATAATTCCTCCATTTCAATTCTGAGCAGAGCTCCTTGCTAGTCAGATTCACTGAGGGGCTGAGTATGCAAAACTTATGTTAAAGTCCACTGAGACACATGTGGTCAGCCAGTCTAATACAGCTGTGGGTTCTGTTAGGTTGCTGAAATATCTTGTTATTGTGTAGTTTCATTTTCAGAGGCAGCTAAACTTCATCAGAGTTAATCAAATTAGCAATTTTCACAAAAATAAGCAAAACCTATTAGGTAAGGCTAATTGTTTTCTTACTCAATACAAATTGCTGCCCACCATGTTCTTCACTTTCTTTAGTTTCAAAACAGACAACTCTTTTTTTCATGTCTCCTTAACAAGGTATAAGCTTAAATAAACAAGAAATGCTTAACAGTGTTATATAGAAATTGATGCTATGGTACAGAGAGAAATTCTTCTGTGCAGCTGAAACTACTGGAATTGTTTTTCTGTAGGACACCTAATTCTAATTAGAATTTTATCATAAGATAAAACTTTAATAATAATAATTGCAATAATAATCTTGAAAGAGAAGTAGATTCCTTAAGTAGAGAAACAAAGTAAATGTTATGTAAAATCTATATATATATATTTGCAGAGCACAGCGCTCCAGGACCTTAGTTTATTTGGTGATATCTGGGAGGAGCAACAGCTCCCTGAAAAAAAAAAAAAAAAAAGGAAAGAAAAGAAAGGAAAGAAAGAAAAGGTAATGTGTACAGGGATTTTGATCACTGACAGCAGCAACAGAGTTAACACATAATTACAAAGATAATATTATTGAACCCAGCCAAGCCTGATAAGCGGCTGGGATTCCATTCAGGTCATCAAGACAGATTTTAGGATCCTCTTCACTCAATTTCCCTTTCCTGATACTGTGGCTGATTTTATTGAAGTTAAACTACTGTAAAACTGGGCTCATGCAGAGCAACTCAGGCCTCAGTACCACTGTTCCTGCCCGTGATAATTGTTTCCACAATTGTTCTTGTCATTGCAGTAGATGATCTGCAGAAGACCGGGGTGGGGGGGAAAAAAGGTTGTGTCCTTTCCTGCTACTTTATAAGGCATGATGATAGCTTCATAAAATTTTATTGTATTACTATACCAAGACTATACTACCATTCCTATACTTTATTACCACAGCAAGAGCTGGAAGTTGAACTCAGACAAATTCAACATTGAAATAAGGTGCAATTTGCTACCACTGATGGCAGGGAAACATAGGAATGATTTGTTGGAAGGGTTAAAGAAATAGAATGGAAATGATCCTCATCCTATGTACTTCAGAATCTCTTAGCTCCAGTCCTCTCAGATCTCAGAGAGGAAATTATTTCCAAAAAGTTGGCCTATAATCCGGGAGACAGTCTTTGGCCTGAGCCTGTCATGGTAGTCTGCATGCTCACAGTAATTGTTCTGGCCCAGTATCTATAGCTCACAGCCCACAAGTTTGGTATCAGTACTGCCTTGGCTATCCTCTCAAGGCCTGTGAAACTAGACTAAGACAAGAGTTACAAAATTACATCAGGGTAAGCACTTTCTGCAGATGTAACATGGATATTTGCCCCCAGCACATAATTTCATTCCTGGAGGAATCGGTGGGGAGCGGTATGTTCATTGTTATCGTTTTTCACTTTGATCTCAAAACAACCATACCACATCAGTGGAGAGGTCCATCTTGTCCAACGTTGTCAACCCTTCCCCAAATTAGTTATGTAGGCAAGAATGCAAGAACTGGGCAAAGAAACAGCACTGTTCAAGTTTTATGCTCTCTTGCAGTTAGCAGCTCCTCCCTCTGGGACTGCTGAAGCATCAGTTTCACCATAGCTCAGTGCACTTGCTGCTGGGTCTATATAGTGCAGATCTTGATACAGATTTTTCCTTTCATTTGCTTCAAGGGAAGCAGATGTTGCTTTCATTCTGTTTCAGTGGTTTGTCTACTGAAAGTGGACATTTTTAACCTAACTGATTTAGTGTCCTTAGTAGGTCTTTTTGGCATTACCATCAGTAGGTGTCTCCTGTTCTGTACATGTGATTTAAATTTGACCAAACTGAAAAGTTTGGTTTAACTGCAGCCTTGAACTAGGGAAGCTGGATGAAAATAGTGGCTTTTGACAAAAGGAAGTCCCTTCTAGACTTAAATTTTGTGACATTGTTCTAATGTTGTTCTGTCTGTTGTTCTGTTGTTCTGTGTTTTGGTTTGGTTTTGGGGTTTGGGTTTTTTTTTTTTTCAGAAACCTTGAATAATTATCAAATAATGCTAAAATCTGGACTGCTTCTCTTCCATTCTACAACACGTGATGGAAAGATACTACCCTGCTTCTATACCCTACAGTACTTCTAATCTCAACCCACTTCTTCAGCATTCCCAGCTATAGCTCCTGTTCCAGCTTCTTCTTCAGACTCTTTCTTCCCAGGAGCTCCATGCAGCTAAGACGATTAAAACAATGTGTTTTTGAAAATAAACTATCATTGGAAAATAAACTCCCCAAATAAACCATGTCACCTTCATATACCTAAAGGGAACAGCAGAGGGCCCAAAAAAAGCATAGCAGGTACTTGTTTTGCAGTTCCTCAGTAGAGTCACTTGTCAGTTCCAAAAGAAGAAAACAAGTCTGAAAGCTGATGAGAATGATGTAGCCCTGTGCAAAGCATTCTGTCCTGTATGGGAGCCACATTTCCTGGTTCACCTCTTATAAGGATACAGATCCCTGATGTTCTCTGAATCTGCTTGTCCCTGTTCCACCTGCCAGTATTATTCTGAAAGCTGAGCAAATGTAAAAGCAATCACTTCTTAAAGTCTATATCGTCCCTTCTTTTGCACAATAAACAGCATTTTTGATGTAGGCAAAAAGAGAGAGAACAAAACAAATCTTTCATCTTCTTCCACAAAAGCCACATTATAACTTCTTTTTCATGTCCTTTTTCTCTTTTCCCCTCTGCAGTCCCTGGAGAATCAGCACACTGTTTTCTTCATAAACTGATCTCAACACAGACTTGAAAATGTCACTGTTAAACAATGAACTATCCCAGATGTACAGAGAGTACTGTGGTCATCAATAGTTCTTTCTGTAAGCCCTCAAGGCTCTGAACCAGAGATAAAAAGGAAAGCAAGGGGAGAAAAGGATTATACAGTAAATAAATTTGACTAGTATTAAGAATTTGACATATTGGCTGGCACAATCAACTGACTAAAGCAATGCATCAAACATGGCATGGTCTGCGATACAGTTCACTAACACTCTACGGTATTCCTCTGTCGGTTGCTCACATTTGCAAAAAGTCTAAATTGTAGGTGACAGTATCTAACAGATTTGTTAGACTGAACAGTTTTGCTTTCAAGCAAAAGGCAGAAAATTCTGTTCATTTTAGAATGACAGACTCCTCACAGTTCTGTAGTTTCTAGCATTTCCAGTTAATTATTAACAAGAATTGTTACCAGCTTAAGGAACTGGATATTTGAGAAAATATTATTAATATAAATGTATGTATTAACTATACTATTGCAAGCTTCAACAGAAACTGCTAGAGAACTCAAAGAACATTTTTAAATTTAAAGGCTATACTGCACAACTATCTTTTCCTCTAAACCATTCACTTGCTTAAACACAGACCATCAAAACACTTAAAACAGGCAAAGTGGCAGCTTCGGAATTCAGAATGAATACAAACCAAACAATACTTTTCTTGTATAGTATTTTATTTTCCAGAAGACAATACGGAATTTCAACAATTCTGTTAATTGATAATGTTCACAGTGTCTTACCAGTGAGTATGAAATGGCTCTGTAAATGAGCAAATATTACAATTCCCTTTTTACAGATGGGGAAACTGAGGCAAATTACTTGCTGGGGATAGTGTCTTGGTCAACAAGCAGATCCAGGAAAAAGGAAACAAATCCCTGAACTGCAGTCCAGGAAATGACTGTAAATATCACAAAGAAAGATGACTGGTTAAGGCTTTGTAATACTGGCAGTTCTTTGAAGAAAAACATTAAATTCGGACATGAAACTGATTGTATTGCAGAGGAAGTGAAATAAGAGATCCATTTGGCTCCACTGGGGACTCTTTCCCTACAACAAATGGGAAGTGAAAACAAAGTTGAACTTAATGAGTAAATAGAAATAGAATGGCAGCAGAACTTTAGGAACAAAATCAGAAAGAACAAAAGATAGAAATGTACAGAAAATCTCAGTAAGTATATTTTTAGTAAGAGGATAAACCAAGAAACAGTTGATTCAATGACTACTGTACAACAAATTTATCACTACAAGGGAGAAATATGTGATGCCTTTCTCGCATCAGTCTTCTATTAAAAGGTTAAATGTGGTCAGACATTTAACACAAGTGGGGAAAATGAGATAAGAACTCACACTTCAATGAAGAAAGAATAAATTTAACGTTTCTTGAAACATAGATGCTTTCAAAGGTACTGGACCCAATGATTTCCTCCCTTCAGTACTTAAAAAACTGTCTTGTGTCTTCAGAGAGCCACTTTGAGATCTCATAGAAAATGAGCAAAATCTCTAAGACTGAAAAAAGAAAAATGTAGGGACCATCTTTAAGGTAGGAGAAAAGGAGTGGTGGGGGAAGATTAAGTCACAGGAAAGTACTATCATAAATAAACTCTTTGTAAATACTTAGACGAAATCAGGGAGACAAATTGCAGCCAACATGACTTTCTCAAGAATTAATCATGTCAAATAAATTGAATTTCCTTGCCTAGCAGGGTAACAGGCTTTATAGAGAGGGGAAAAGTAACAGATAACCTATATCTTGATTCTAGTGATTCTAGCCTGGGTTTCATGATACAGTGTTCTCAGAAGGAAGCTTAGGAAAGATCTGTAGCTTGGGTATGGAAAATCGTCTTCAGAGTAGCTATCAATGGTTTGCCTTTAAAGTGGAATGATGCATCAGGTGATGCTACCAAGGAATTTGTCTTTAGCCTAACACTCTTACATGTCTGCTTGAAGGAATACAGACTGTGTTTATTAAATTCACATGATATTAAGCTGCAAACACACTGGAAGGCAGGATTAAAATTCCAAAGAGAGAAAGACAAAAAANNNAAAAAAAAAAAAAAAAAAAAGTCCTGAGGTAATTTAATAAGAACATTTAGAGGACATAATTATAAACAACCAACTGAAAACAGACTGCAGAGAGTATGGCTTAGGTAACCAGTAACCCAGGAAAAGTTTTGGAGTGCTGGTGGATCACCACCAGCTGTATACATGTGAATAGTGTAGCGAAATTCCTACACTCTCATGTGTAGTATATAACATACATGAGTTAAGCCTTCCACTGCATCACTGCTGATAAGGTTTGTAATGAAGTGTTGTGTTCAGTTCTAAACACTGAGCATCAGGAGAATTCTAAACACTGAGCACAGGTGAATTATAAACTGCCAAGAGGAAAAAACGGAGTTATTAGTGGTCTGGAAATCATGAACTGAAAGGAAATATTGAAGGAGTAGGGATTTTTAGCCTAGAATAGAGAAGACTGACAGGTAACATCACAACTGTCCACAAAGCCTCAAAGTCCTACATAAGTACAGGGAATCACCCATCCATGATAGACAGGACATAAATTAAGGGTTTAACCTGCAACCGAGAAAAAAAAATAAAATAAAATAAAATAAAGTTTGACATCTTAGGTCAGTGAGGGTACAGTCAGTGAGGACACAATAGGTCAATGAGGATTGTGGAGCACTGAAGCAAATTTCCTGGAAGATTTTGGAACCCCAAGCATCAGCCTATTTCGAGAATGAATTACACAAACAGCCACTCAGAATAACAGGAATAGCTGATCACTCCTTGGGGCAGAGGGATGGACTGATGATTTTCTGCAATTCTTTTAAAGGACTATTTCTGTGACTGTGACAAGGAGAAAAACTTATGAAGCAGCAGCTTTCGGAGGCATCTAACTTTCATAGGAACTTTAGAGAATCCAGTTCAGGATGTACAAATCCTGATTCTGAGTTTCTCCTCTTCATCTGGTAAGGCAAATATTTTCTGATGAAGAATATCACCATCAATAATGACAAAGGAAAAGCTTTGGAGTATCTGAGTATTCGGCTGTTCATTTTGCTTCCCAAAGAGCGTTGAGTGTTGGTGTGCACCTGAAGATCCTTCTTTGTTGAGCCTTGACATGCTGTACTTGTGTACAACTATGTACAACTATGATGATCCTGCTTCAGATAACAAAAGACATTTTGGTTCCTGGGGCAGGATTTTCAGGTGAAGTCTCCCCCAGTTATCAGCACTCCTGAATTTTACCTCCACCAGCAGGAGGTGAGTGGCTCCTGGGACCTTTGGAACTTGAATCTATTGCAAACTTTAAGTGTGTAAGCCTGGGTATGACGTTACTCACATATTTCCCCCATTATTTGTTCCCACTTGATACTCTGCATCTCAAACAAGGATCTTACTGTTCTGCTATCACCTTGCCTTGATTTAGTCTGGCACAATAATATCCTTTCTTTTTATGCATATCTATTTTCAGTTCTCTGAATCATTTCTGAGCTTATTTGCAATAGGAGAAGACTGTAAATTTAAAAGCTCTCCTTTCCTGGGGTGTCTTGGACCGCTCCGAGTGCACAAAGAAGCTGAGTGCCCTCAGCTTCCAGGGAGAGCCAACAGCAATCAACCACACAGAGATATTTTTATTATTGTTCTCTTCAAATGTCAGTGTAGGAGTGTCATACAGCACAGATGTAGGTCTAAAAATAAATATTCCTGGCTGCAAACCTCTCCCATTGATAACTGTGCATGGATTGTGTTGGGGAACTTTTTCCTTTCTTTCTCCCTTAAAGTAGAAGTGAAATGTGACATTCAGTGCCAGGAACAGAGATTGTGCCAAATTATTGCCCATGCTAGAGCATATGCTTAAACTGAGAAGAAATACCGCATGGTGCTGCACTCTTTCAGTTTGACTTGATAGTATTCCTTTACTATACATATAAGAACTGTACAGTCAAGAAGGTTGGGTGAAAATCTGACTGATTTAACATGGCCACTGTCACAAGCAACTTTGTCAGTCCATGGATTCCTGCACACTTTGAAACACCATCCTAGCTGTTATGTTTGCCTAGTGTGGTGATTTCACACTGATGGGCAGCTAAACACCACCACACTGCTCTCTCACTCCTCCTCAACACAGCAGGGGGAGAAAATACAATGAAAAGAAAGATCACGGGTTGAGATAAGGACAGGCAGATCATTCGCAAACTCCTGTCACGGGCATAACAGACTCAACATAGGGAGATTAAAGTAATTTATTGCTTTTCAATAGCAGGCTAGAGCAGTGAGAACTAAAAGCAAACTAAAACCGCTTCCCCCCCGCCACCCTCTCCTTCCTCCCACCAAGCAACGCAGGGGAACGGGGAATGGGGGCTGCAGTCAGCCCATATCGCTGCATCTCTGCCGCTCCTTCGTGGTCACTCTGCCCCTGCTCCAGCGTGGGGTCCCTCCCACGGGATGCCATCCTTCCCGAATGGATCCTGAGTGGGCTTCCCACAGGCTGCAGCTCTTCAGGAACTGCTCCCCTATGGGTCCGTACCATGGGGTCCATCCTTCAGGAGCAAACTGCTCCAGCACGGGTCCCCCATGGGTGGCAGCTCCCACCAGACCTCCTGCTCCACCGTGGACTCCTCTCCATGGGCTGCAGCCTCCTTCAGGCCACATCCACCTGCTCCACCAGGGGCTCCTCCATGGGCTGCACGTGGAGATCTGCTCCATGTGGGACCCCACGGGCTGCAGGGGGACAGCCTGCTCCACCATGGGCCTCTCCACGGGCCGCAGGGGAACTTCTGCTGTGGCACCTGGAGCACCTCCTGCCCTCCTTCTGCACTGACCCTGGTGTCTGCAGGGCTGCTTCTCTCTCACCTCTCACTCCTCTCTCCCAGCTGCTGTTGCACAGCAGGTTTTCCCTTTCTTCACCCTGCTCTCCCAGAGGCACAACCAACATCGCTCACGGGCTGAGCTCTGGCCAGCGGCGGGGCCCTTTTTGAGCCGGCTGGAGCTGGCTCTTCTCTGACATGGGGCAGCTCCTGGGCTCTGCTCACAGAGGCCACCCCTGCAGCCTCTCTGTTACCAAAACCTTGCCATGTAAGCCCAATACAGCTGAGTAACCCTGTACACAAGTGAAAGAAATGAAGACATAGAAAGCATTGGATAGATGAAAAAATAATATTAGTAATTATGACATTCTGCTGCAGGAACATTATATGACAATGAATGAGTGAATGAATGAATGAATGAATGAATGAACAAACATGAGATACAATGAAAGACTTCCATGTCCCGTCTTCTTTTATTGTCTCGTTGTGCTATCTGTCTGAGACTGGAGCCTTTTTTGTCAACTGTGGAGATGTAATTTCTTTTAAAAATGTCAAATGGATCTGCAATAATATTAGCCTGAGTGTGAAGACGTAAGTGCCCAGCCATCCCTGCAAGACTAACTGGGGGAGCTGAAGCCAATGGCTAACCAGACAAATTTGTCAGGTGTCTGTGAAGGTGAGGTCAGTGAAAGACTTGTGTGGAGTTCATCCTATCATTATAGACAGATAGAATTGATTAGGTGGTTTGAACTCGGAAAATGCCTTTTTCTCTTTGTTGACTGTAAGGCAGACAGAAAACATAAGGTACATAGGTCATTTGGAAGTACCATGCAGACCGCTTAGTTTGTTTGTCGGGGGTTTGTTGAGGGATGGGGTGGTGGACTATAAACTATTTTAAGTTATGCAGGACAAAATTAGAGTATGATTTCTTGGTACATTCAAAATTCTATGATAGGAAAGAGGAAACAAAATCAATATGTAAAGCCAAGAATTTATTGTTAGTATAACTGAAATATTAACAGGCTAATCAAAGAGTTATTTTAGTCCAAATCAAATTATTACAGAAAAAAAAANAAAAAAAAAAAAAAAAAAAAAAGGAAATAAACAATAAACTAAAATAAACTAAAGAATACCACCATATAGAAAAGGTGGTCAATAATAATAAAATGGTTCAGATCGTTATACATACAGTCCCCGTCTTCTATCCCTTTTTCTGGTATTATTCATTTTTCCAATGCTGTCCAGGCCCTTGAGTTCATGGCTTCCATCTGGTTGGGGCTAAGGGGCAAGAAGGCAGGGTTCTACAAGTTCACAACATCTCAGGTTCTTCATTGGAAGGAATATAATGTTGATGGCTTCTTTTTCCTGCTTGGGGTCTGCTTGTGGTGGTTTTCTGTTTGCTAACATACTTTTACACCTTGCTTTTTCTTCATTGGTTTACATCTTCTTCCTACATGTAAATTTAATGCATATATGCTGTTTTATGAATGTTCCCTTTGTTACCCTTAAATCCAGTTTGGTCCGACTCCTGATCAAGATTTCTTTAACTGATCATGGCTTAGCTATTTACAGTCTTCGGATTTCCAGGTGTATTCCTCTACACCACATCCTGTATCTCCACCTTCTCAAGGATTCTGCTGTCATACCAAGTTCAGATTTATATCATGTATTAGAGTCAGAATTATTTAATTTCACACAAAATAACTACTATTGTAGTTATTGTATTATATTGTATTGTTACTACTCTTTATAGAAAAACTGTGTACCATACAAAGATGAGCAAAAGTAAAACAAATTAACAATATACACCTGGTCAGAAGAAAAATTGCTGCTACAGCTAAACTGTGTCAATACAAAGCTGCAGGCAGGTCAAGACAAGTTCATACAGATCAAGCCTGACAAGCCATAGTCCCGTGGTCTTGCAAGCTCAGTGCAAACCCTGCAACCTATTACTAGCAATGGGCAACACCATATTACTTGGCTGCACTGCTACATTCTCTAAATGTGTTGCTCTTGAAAAAAAGTCCTACATACTCTTTGAGCCAACTTGATGACAAGTTATATGATTTCCACTAACTATACTTACATTAATAGGGTCCCCCTTTTCATCTTGTACATGACACATAAATATACCATGTTCTAAATGCCTCATTTGTTCTCACACTTAAGCAATGCATGTTCCTTCCAAATGAGCTATACTATGATTTCCCCACTATTGAGAACATACAGTGAGAGATCCAGTTTTATTCATTACTTCTAGTAGCAGCTGCCGGTAATTCCCTTGGAATTCTCTGCACTACCTACAGAATCAGTCTTAGCATGCAAATAAAGATTGTAAATTAACAAGGTCAACTTGTTTTCTGGCAAGGCAAAGAAAGGGAGGGAAGAATCTTAAGAATGTGGCAGCATTAACACACTGACACGCAAACCAGCAAAGGCTGTCTGTATGGTAGTTATTTGTGGATAGTGTCCCTCACTGCAAGAGAAGAATATGCTTAAAACTATAGAAATGTATTCAAGGAAGGCTGAGTTCCTAATCTTGAGACTATTTCCCATTTTTGACAGTATAAGATTCCTAGGGAAAGTAAAAGCACCTCTAAAGAAAGATCATCATGGGCCAACTAGTTACCTACTGGCTGAACTTGGCCTATAGGACTCATCCATTTGGCCTGACACATTTCCCCAGAGATAGGTAGTTGAGCACTCAAGAGGTTCTACTGTCCACCTGACCAGTCTGATGAACTGTGGAGACCCCAGAAGACAGTTCCCAGCAGATTTTGCACTTATTATTGAGGTTCCACGTTTTGTTTTTAAATGTGTATATGAAAAATCATTGTTGTTGTCATGGTTTTGGCTCGGATAGAGGTAAATTCTCTTCGTAGAAGTTCACACAATGCTGTGTTTTGGATTTTTTGATGAAGATAATGGTGATGTTTTCAGTTGCTGCAGAGCAGTGTTTATACAGAGCCAAGGACTTTCCAGCTCCTCGTATTGCCCTGCCAGTGAGGAGGCTGGGGGTGCACAAGAAGCTGGGAGGGGACAGGACCAGGACAGCTGACCCAAACTGACCAAAGGGATATTCCATACCATAGGACATCATGCTGAACAACAAAACTGGGGGGCTGGCCGGGGCAAAGGGGGGGCCGCTGCTCGGGAACAGGCTGGGCATTGGTCAGTGGGTGGTGAGCAACTGCATTGGACATTGCATTGTGTACACTTGCTTTGTATATTCTTTTACTATTATCATTATTATTATTATTACTATCATTATTTTCCCCTTCTTTTCTGTCCTTTTAAACTGTCTTTATCTCAACCCACAAGCTTTTTTTTCTTTTTCATGATTCTCTCTCCCATCCCAGTGGTTTGGGGGGTGGGGGGAGAGTGAGCGAATGGTTGTGTGGTGCTTAGCTGCCTGCTGGGTTAAACCACAACAGTTGCCAGCTCTGCTTTGCTCACCTACATCGATATCATCACTACAAATCCATTTTGGATTAGACGCTGCCAAATAACTAACAGAGCACTGGTGAGTGCAGTCTAACAGTCTGCATACTTATCAGAAGGTGCTAGGTCTTCCTCATAGTTTCCTTCATAATTACAGAACAACAAACTCCTAAAAGCTATATGGGAAGGACAATTAGATTATCTAAAGTCTCCCTGTTACTGGTGGGATTGTTCTCTGGCATATGATTTCTGTTCCTTTTTTTGGTCCAAGGATTTAAACATTCATTTTGTCTATTGCTCATCCCTAGAGATGTCTATTCTAAAAGATAAATTGCCTATATCTTCTATTACTCTTTGCCTATACACCTTCAAGTGTTTTTCTCCAGTTCCTTGCTATGCACCTCATTCTCCCATGCCCCATTATTTAACTGCTAAATGGTAAACTATTATTAATGCTAATATTTAGAAATGCAAGGCCTGTCTTCTTTTATTCATTGCTCACAGCAAAATGACTTTTTTGGTCGCTATTGTAATCTGCACAAGTTCACCACTCAATTAACTTGTTTAAAAACTACTCATATTTTGGTAATGTCAACTTATTTTGTTCACAGTAACAGTGAGGAGTTTAATAATGAGCTTTAATCTTCTCTTTGAAGTCATGCCATCCAGATGCTTTATCATTGCTACTGCTCTTTAGGTACCCTCTAAATTATCTATATCTTTCTAGTAATGCAATGCTCAGAACTGACTGTAGCTTTCCAGCTGTAACCTAAACCAATTCAATAGAAAGACTCTCCACGAGTTCTGAAAGTACTGAATTAGCCTAAATCCACCCGAATTTATTACATTCCCACATTACATGAAGTGTTATGAAATTCGTATTGATATTGTTCACTCTAGCTGCCTAACTTCATGGTTGTGCCCAGAACAATGTCTGCTGTCAAGGGAGCTGACTCCCTGCCATCCAGTGGCACCAGATTATGGGGTCCTGCACAAAGTATAGAGAGAAATTTTCGTGACACTGAGCAAAATGCTAGTACTGGTTGCTCTTAATATAGAAGACCAGAATAGCTTCTTATGGAAGGCACCTCTAGAGATTATCTAGTTCACCCCTCCTACTCAAGTGGGGTCATCTAAAGCAGGTTGCTCAGGGCTGTGTCCAGTCAGGTTTTGTCTGTCTGCAAGGACAAGTACCCTACAGCTTCTTTTTGAGCAGGCTGTTTCATTATTCATAGAATCATAGAATCATTTAGGCTGGAAAAGACCTCCGAGATCATCCATTCCAACCTTTAACCTAGCACTGCCAAGTCCACCTTTAAACCATTAAACCATGTCACTAAGCTCTGAATCCAAACATTTTTTGAAGACCTCCAGGGATGGTGACTCAACTACTTCCCTGGGCAGCCTGTTCCAATGCTTCACAACCCTTTCAGTGAAGAAATTTTTTCTAATATCCAACCTGAACCTCCCCTGACATAACCTGAGGTCATTTCCTCTTGTCTTCTCAGTTGGCACTTGGGAGAAGAGACTGACCCCCACCTCGCTACAGCCTCCTCTGAGGTAGTTGTATGCAGTGATAAGGTCTCCCCTGAGCCTTCTTTTCTCCAGACCAAACAACCCCAGCTCCCTCAGCCGCTCCTCAGAAGATATGTTCTCCAGACCCTTCACCAGCTTCATTGCCCTTCTTTGGACACACTCCAGCACCTCGATGTCCTTCTTGGAATGAGGGGCCCAAAACTGAACACAGTGTTCAAGCTGCAGCCTCACCAGAGCTGAGTACAGGGAGACAATCACTTCCCTGGTCCTGCTGGCCACACTTGTTTTGATACCAGCCAGGATGCTGTTGGCCTTCTTGGCCACCTGAGCACACTGCGGGCTCATATTCAGCCAGCTGTCGACCAATACCCCCAGGTCCCTTTACACCAGGCAGCTTTCCAGCCAATCTTCCCCCAGCCTGTAGCGTTCCATGGGGTTGTTGTGCCCCAAGTGAAGGACCCAACACTCAGCCTTGTTGAACCTCATACTGTTGGCCTCAGCCCATCAGTCCACCCTATCCAGATCCCTCTGCACAGCCTTCCTACCCTCGAGCAGATCAACATTCCCACCTAACTTCGTGTCACTTGCAAACTTCCTGAGGGTGCGCTCGATCCCCTCATCCAGGTCATTCATTAATATGTTAAAGAGAACTGGCCCCAGTACTGAGCCCTGGGGGACACCACTAGTGACCAGCCTCCAACTGGATTTAACTTCACTCATCATGACTCTTTGGGCCTGGCCACCCAGTTTTTAATGCAATGAAGCATACACCTGTCCAAGCCACAAGCAGCCAGCTTCTCCAGAAGGATGTTGTGGGAAACAATGTCAAAAGCCTTACTGAAGTCTAGGTAGACCACATCCACAGCCTTCCCCTCATCCACTGAGCACGTCACCTTGTCATAGGAGATCAGGTTAGTCAAGCAGGAGACTTCAGTCACCCTAACAGTATTTTTTTCTTTTCTCTTATGTTTAAATATGTCTGACTGAACTTTTCCAAATCTATTTCAAACAGCAAACTCATGTATAATGTGCTGCACTGTACCACCATTTCAACATTTAGCATTGCTGCCTTCTGATATTCATTCTCTCCTGAGAAAACAACTGCTTTAACTCATGCAAGAGAATGTCTTCTTAGACATTCATGTTCTCATTTCAAAGTCTTCCTAATGCATCTTCTGATTAAACTGTCAACTAGCTGGAATTTGTTTCTTGGTTTAGTATACAAGCTTTAGAGAATTATGGCTGGGACTGTTCAGTGAGATATTTTGGTATGGACTATTGAACATTACTTGTAACAACAAAAAAAAAGTTATTGACTCAAAGTACTCAAGGGAAAAAGCAAGCTATATAGGACTGCCATAATGCTGGGGATTTATCAAAATTGTGTCCAGCTGCTGGATTTTGGATTTTTTGCAAGAGGAACTACAGCTGTCACTGAGTTTTTCAGAAACCTTCCTGTGAGAACACTTGCTACAGCAGCATTTTGGGATCATATGAGGAATGTCTTAATGTATTCATCTTTTTTCAGGGAACATAGAATTGTAGGTTGCTATGCCTGAGATCAGGAATTACAGTCCAGCTATGTATGGAGAAAACATGTAAACTGAAAAGTACAGAAAAGAAACATAGGAAAAGAAAGATTTGGAGCTGAAACACCTGAGAAGAAGCCATCTCCCTGGCTAGAAAATGAGTCAAAACCATGAGTCAGTTGAACTATTGGTTAGCACATAAAAAAAGGAAAGTTTGGTAGGTTTTAAAGGCTTTGAGGTTTATACAACTTCTTGTCATTATTGTCAGTCTCCTAATGTCAGTACAACTGCACATTGCCTTATTTAAGTCAACAAAGCACCAGAACTTACAATGGTTAATGTAATTGCTGCTTGTCCTGGTTTTGGCTGGGATAAAGTTAATTTTCTTCCTAGTAGCTGGTCTGGTGCTGTGCTTTGGATTTAGGAGGAAAATAGTGGTGATAACACACCGATGTTTTAGTTGTTGCAGAGCAGTGCTTGCACAGAGCCAAGGACTTTTCAACTTCTTATGCTGCCCTGCCAGCGAGGAGGCTGGGGATGCACGAGGTGCTGGGAGGGGACACAGCCAGGACAGCTGACCCAGCCTGGACAAAGGGATGTCCCATGCCATGTGGTGTCATGCTGAACAATAACACTGGGGGAGCTGGCTGGGGTGGGGACCACTGCTTGGGGACTGGCTGCGCATTGGTCAGCAGGTGGTGAGCAGTTGCATTGTGCATCACTTGCTTTGTATATTTTTTTTACCACTATTTCTTTTTTTCATTCCTTTTCTGTCCTATTAAACTATCTTTATCTCAACCTATGAGTTTTACCATTTTTTCTGATTCTCTCCCCCACGCCACTGTGTGGCAGGGAGGGGAGTGATCGAATGGCTGTGTGGTGCTTAGCTGCCTGCCAGGTTAAACCACAACACTATTCCTGAGCAGTATTTATAATGCAGTATTTTGGAGTTAGGCTGAAAAAGGAACTGGTTGTGATTTTACATTGACTGACAAGCTGGGCAATTAAAGGGTTTTACAATTTTATATATTATATAATTGATATATGAGCATTTATGCTAGCTTCAGGCTATAACTGGGATATCTGAATGAGCACCTCCTTTGTATCATTTTAAACTTGCAAACTCTAAAACCTGATTATTCTTACTAGGAACTGTTTTACCTGCAATTTGATCAGGAATGTATCAGTGTAGCAGACCACAGTCATTCTCCAGTTCATGGGCTCAGTCTGACTTCTCAGAGTAATAATCTGTTTGTCCTCACACTTTTTTTTTTTTTTTTTTTTTTTTTTTTTTTTTTTTAGG
>VXAL01004429.1:78518-97377 GCA_013399475.1 Chauna torquata
CCAAAAGGGACCCGCCATGTTTTTCCCCAACTTACCTCTTACTGCAGTTCGCCATACATCCTTCAGCACATGATCAGAAAAGCATCTGTCTCATGACCAATATGTAGGCAGGCCTCATCCTTTAATAAGTATATCTTTCCTCATACGAAGGGAAAATGTGCAAAAGGGAGTCAGCTTACGGGGAATCTTAACACAGTCTGTCCTAAGACCAGCTATCCATCCTTTATGTAGAGGGCGATGTCTTTCTTGTGGTGCAGGATTGATAACAACTCATGCCGAGGCTGATGGGTCTTATCACCAAATTGTACCAGTTCTCCTCACGTAAGTGAAGGTGAGCCCACCACATAGTAGGTTGTTGCTATGACACATGTAACGAAAGTGTTTCAGAGTGCTATATGTTACAGTCACAACGTTTATAGGTTCTTTATGCCTCTGGTAGAATTGTGGGCATTTAAAGGGTTGTTCCATATGGCTTTAGATTGGTGACTTTACATCTGTTTATTAGCATAATGACACTTTACAAAGCCACTAGCTCCACTAAAGTGGTACCTGTCATAATTACTGAAATAATCAGTGGCAGTAACACTTGAGAAAAATAGTAATTTATATTATTATTTATAGCTGTGTTCTAAATGTTCTTGTTTAACCTCATTTTTTCAGTATTTCCATGCAAAGAGCTCTATTTTGAAGGGTTTTTATTTCTCCCAACTTTCAGATTGCCAGACTACGCTGAGATTTTTTTCTTTGTACTTGTCTGCACTGTCTTACCTTCAGCTGATGAAAATACCACCTTTTTTTTCCATCTCTGGACTGCTTTCTTCTGGCTTTTTCGCCTCTGGCTTTTATTGTTATTTGCATATCTCAGCAACATCCCTACAAGCCACAAGCCTGTATTTTTTTAGGCACCTTACCAATTACACAGGGAGGTGGTGCTTTCCATAGTTAACAAACACTTCAGATGGCTTTAACAAAAAGCTGTCTTTCCCCAGTTTTATATATAGGTAACTGGGACAAAGAGGCAGTAAAAAGTGAGTAAAATCTTAAAAGTCATTTAGACATCTTTATCTCATTTAAATAAAGTTCTGTGCTTAAGGAAGTGAGCACAAACTCCTTGCTCAAGTAATACAAGATGGATAATATTAAACCAGATTTTTATCAGTCATTCCAAGATCTATTCATAACCGATAGATCCTGAGCTATTGACATTACTAGGGTCCGCACAGGCACAAAATGCTATCCCAACATAGAAGGCTTGCAATAGGGTCAAATTAAAACTTATTTTAATATCCATTGGCTGGGAAATACCCTTACATAGAAATATCTCCCACAGCTCTTTACAGATTCTGATTGATGGAATCATCCAGTGGTCTAGAGATCATCTGTAGATCACCTGTACCTTCCTAGTAAAATAAAGCTGTTGGAAATTCACTTAAAAAAATTAACTAACCTTGGTTTGTAGCTGTTGCACATCCCTGGAACAGCACAAGTAACTAGACCGTGTTAGCATCCTGATCCTCAACACTTAGAACACCAAAAGCCAAGTTTTCTTTGGCTGTTAGCTTTTTCACCTGCTTTTTACATCAGCTTTTTCTTATGTTATATGCAGTGGGCTAACTCCTCAAGCTCTTAGTCAGTTTTTACTGCCTTGCAATCCTATCTAGGATATGCTGATTTCAGTAGTAGCGAGAACCTGGATTTTTTTTTTTTTTTTTTTTTTTTTTTTTTTTTTTTTGAGGATCTGAGTGTACAGATGAAGATAAGTGCTCTTTCAGCCAGAACTAAATGCAAGAGCCTTTCAAGAATGACATTCATGGAGATGATAGGAAGGCAAAGCACCCTGAAAGCCTGGCTATAAAAACTGACTTTGCCATCTGTTTCAAATCTGCTCACGTGGAATTTGACCAGGTGATGAGCTGAGCAGCATGACTAGCAAAAAGCTAAAGAAATTAGTTCAGCTAGTGCCATCCTAAGGCATGAGCTCCTAACAGCTCTGATTCTGTATGCCTGTTGTGGGAAGGGGTCACCACATAATAATGCTGACAGAGGACTCTTTTGATGTATTTGCTGTTCTGCAATGGATTAGACTAATCGTGCAGCCAGGGTGGTCTGATGGCAAACAAAGTCTTTTAAATGGCCCAGCCAAAGAAAGTAGCAAGCGCTCAGAAAGGCTACATCTCTTGGATTTGTGTCATTGCTGCTTTAAACAAACACAAACAAAAACAAACAAAAAAAAATCCTGTGAACGCTGTGTTGAACAGTGCAATTAAAACAAAACTAGCACTAGTCGTTGTCTTTTCAAAGTGAATCTGTAATCTTGAACTATAAAATTTTTCAAGAGTGCAATAGTTTTGAGAGAATTTATGAGAACTCTTACACATAATTCTTTTGTATGGTCTAGGACTTCTTTTGTAATATTTAGAAATGTCTAGACAGGCAAAATCTCCCATCCCTGTGTGAAATCTTTTTCCTTGCATATTTGTACAGACTGTAGTCAAGGTGTTTCAGAAAAGTCTACTTCATTTTTATTGGATGAAAATCCAGGTAGACATGCTTCTGAAATGATTTTGATCCCGAAGAAGGTAACGTTGAGGAGTCAGAGGTCTGATGTGGACAGTGCTGATGGAAGCACAGAAGGAATGTTCAGCTGAATAATTTTCTGGAAATAGAGACGGCCAAACTAAGTAATGAAATTATTCTGTGATCCAAAAAAAAAAAAAAAAAAAAAAAAAAAAAAAAAAAAAAAAAAAAAAAAGATTAAAACTTAAAGATTAAAACTTTTTTTTGTCAAATACTGGATGAAGACTCTCATAGGAATGTTATGGATTTAGAAGATCGAGAGAACCTGAAATTCTCTAAACGCTGTCATATACTCACTAGTTTACTAATGATTTGGTGCATAAGCAATACATTGATTGCCTGGATGGGTGCAAATATTTCATCACTTCTTTGTTTATAGATCCTGCTCAATAGAGCTGATAAAATCAGTCAATTACTGTGATTAATTAGCCCTTCTTTTTTGTTGGCCAATTATCCCTGAACATATTTTTCTTATTTCATTAGTTTAAATTGCTGTTCACAAATAGTTCCCTGGCTCTACTCTTCATTTACTGTGGGCAAAGTTGACAGTTCTCCAGCACAAGATCTGATCACTGATCAAACTCAAGTAAAGCCAGGAGTCTCGTGGTGCACAGCTGGTCATTCAAATCACATAGGGTTTTCTTCCGGCTTTTTTTCTGCTCCACACCATTTGGTTATAAATTCCAGCGAAGGATAACAAGTGTAAAATGTGCTGAATGTTCCATTTTGTCTATGCCCAAATTCATATACAAACATAGGTATACACAGCAATGGCAGCTATCCCCTTAATAGAAAAATAAGAAGATATTTACAACCATTTTTTGAGCAGTGGGAGGAAAAGCCATTAGTAAACATAGCCAAAACCAGAATACATTCAGAATTAAAATTAATAATAAATATCACTACCAAGTATTCACATGTCTTTGATTAAAATTATCTGGAAAAATGTAATAATGAGTGGAGAGCAGAAGTATGCACCCTGTAAATTCCCCAATAAAAAATTACCATTGTGTTTTGCTCGCAATTAATAGTCATTCTCTTTTTAATATATCTCATACTTTTGAAAGTCTGGAATTGCATTATTAATAATATTATTAATAAAATATCTTGACTATTTTAATATTATTAATAAAACATATGAAGAATTTATTAGTAAGATTTTTGAGAGTCCACACACATCCACTAAGAATCACCAATGAAAATGCAAGTTTCTATTCCATTCTGTTTGGATCTAATAGATACTCTCTTTTCCAAGTAACTTGTAATCCAGAAATTTCAATTGAAATTTCAATTTCAATTATTTATATGATGTTTGAAATTGCATGACAGTTAGCAATATATTAGTAGTTCCTGGGTCAGTGAAATATCATGGCTGATTCTTAATGGTGACCAAGTGCTTCTAATTCTCTTCATGTTATTTCCATCTATTATTTTCTAATAAAAGTAACCTGCCACCACATCTGTAATAGTGCTAGGCCCATTTCTATTATCTGGATGGAGCTAAGAGGTCCTCAGGACTTCATCCTCCACTCCATAGTAACTTAAACCCCTCTTCCAGGGCAGTCAGGAACTAGTTCAGAGTCATGAGGCATTAAGCCACAGATAGTCATTAAAAAAAAAAAAAAAAAAAGATGAATAGGGAGTAAATGCATGTTCTTCCCAGAACTGAAAAGGTTCATTAGCTAAGATTTAGACACAATCCTTTTCTGACATCATTAAACAGAAGCATTTTGCAGCACTTTATATTAAGAAGAGGAGAACCTATAAAACAAAAAAATCTCTCCTGAATAATACTCACTGATAAATTTGGGACACATTCTGGCATGTGCATTGTAAAGATACTAAGGCATTTCAAAAGCCACATTAACAACAAAGGCCTTTATATTCACATTGGTGACAGAAAAATCCCTGCAAATATTTCCTTCATCACAGGGTTTTGCCTGCCACAGAGGTTCTAAAATTGATATTTCTTTCCAGGAAGTGATCTTAAGTCAAAAGCAGTTCATAGGTAGGTAGTCCCTCACAGAGACCTCTACAGCTGCATTATTTACCTAATATCTTGAGTTACACTGCATTCTTCTCTACCTACTGTAAAACCTGATTCCTTGCTTGGAGTCACAAGTTTGATCATGTCATCCAGCCCAGACCTAAACTCTGCTGTAATCTCAGGTTGTAAACTGCCTGCTTTGTAATGAGGAGATAAGCAAAAATTACTGAATACTGATAGATCTCCAGTTCTTTCTCACATTTCCTCTATAAATGTGAGAAATGTTGAGATGCCTGAGGAAGAAAGGATTGTAATATCTCTCATCACAACAAGCCATTGGACATGCATCTACGTTCACACACAGAGATACGCGTAAATACTCTTGAGACACCAGATACAATGCACATATTGTAAGGTAGGAGCAGCTTTCCTGTAGAAATGTCTGCCCAAAGGCAAATGTAAATGTTAAGACCTTACAATGGGTGCCATTGTTAATTATGCACTATAGACATGACCTTGGCAAAGTCAAGTCTAATGACCTCCGTCATCCCTGATTGCAATGAACATATTTCTCTGGGAATATTATTCCACGTCCACTTTGCTTTTTTCCCATGCACTCTTTACTGAGATTGAAAGCATTTAGCTAATTCGTTGTTCCAACAATTATTGATGCTTTCCTCCTCCCACATACTTCACAAAATTGAAAACTCATCATACAGGTCCCCCAAAACCAACACTTAATTAAAAGAGGTAATCAATTCAATACAGCTACTCTTACTGCTTAACAAATCCTAGCACATGTAATGGAGAAATTAAAGTACAAATAAACAATTATCCAGCACAAATGAGTAAGGAGAAATGGCACATACACTCATTTTATTTCTTGTAGCAGGATGACTGAACGGCAACTTTATGGGAGATTTGTTTTATTTTCTAGTGATTATAGGATGTGTCACTGTAATGCAGATGACACACTTAGATAGCCAACCTTACAAATTGGAATAATAGAGTGAGTTGGTTGAACAGGCCCGAAGTATACAAATAGATGCCAATATTTTATCTGGTTGGATTTCTGTCAGCTAATGAATTGACCTGAATGTAGATTAAATATATAAATAAATAAATAAATAAATAAATAAATAAATAAATAAATCAGAGAATGCTGGATATTCAGAACTCTTCACTATAAAGATAAGGAGTTATTTTTGAAACATTGATGAGTCCAACTCTAGGAATTTTAATTGTAACATTAAATTTAATATATTAACAGAAAAAAACATTCAACAACTCATACAGGAAAAAAGTGATCAATCCTTTATTCTGACAATTCATGCATAGTGTTATTGACTTCTGCCAAAAATCATTCACCTGTAATGAGAAAAAAATATGCTAAATATGTCTACAGAACCAGAATCTAGATAGTGTAAATGAATACATATGAATGAACAACTGTAAACAAAACAAATTGGAATATATTTGACAGAAGTAACCTGAGGCACCTCTTGAAGGAAGTGACTGAAGTTTTCTGGTTCTGCCTCGTTTCACACTTTGGCCTTGAAGACTGAGTCAAAGCTCATAGAAAGTCAGGATATTTCTTTCCAGTGAACTCAGGCAGCTCTTGTTGACAGCAATTTGAACAGTCCTTTCATTCCCAGATTGCCTGCACGCCTGCTATCCCAACAGGAGTTAAAACCACAACTTCATCTACTACCTCTGGAAATTATGTTTCACAGGGCCTATGCTGGGACTGGGCCTGGCAATAACCTACACAACAGGACCGTCTTCTCCAATGAGCAATTTGTTCCCTCTTATCTTGCCATCTGGCATATCCATAGGGGTTGCCTCTGCTATAAGGTTACCACAACCTCTGCCAATGACAGATTAGGGAGCTTAGTGTATGAGCTCCTTTCTTTCTTTAATAGCTGCTTAGAGGGCACATAAGCCTCCTTTGCAGGTTGAACTGAGCTGAAGTTAGACACCTTATAAGCAAACTGGAAATCCTACAATCCGTGCCTCCATAATGTTGAGGTGAAGAACTGGCTTCATTTTACAAAATGTCCCTACCAACCACATGAAGATAATGCTAACAAAGAAATATCAGCACACCACACATCCCATGCAGGAACTACCATATATGCTGTGCCTCAGAACTGCAGGGGTCTGCTAGAAAGTAGAATGAATATAAGTTAGATAGGAAAAGGGTCTCTGATTTTCTCCTCTTCTGAAGACATTGCAATTCCAGCCTTGGTTTCCATGCTGTTCTTGTTGTCTGAGAAGGACTTCACCTAAAGCCCACAAAAGCCAACATAAATTTTTCTGTTGCTGTCAATTCTATTGGGTTTACGTGGTAAAGGTTTGGTAGCAGGGCGGCCACCGGGGTGGCTTCTGTGAGAAGATTCCAGAAGCTGCCCCTGTGGCAGATAAGAGCCAGCTCCAGCCGGCTCCAAAAGGGACGCACCGCTGGCCAGACCTGAACCAATGAGCAATGCTGTTTGCGCCTCTGTGAGAGCATATTTAAGAAAGGGAAAAAACTGCTGCGCCACAGCAGCTGGGAGTGAGAGGAGTGAGGAACAGTCCTGCAGACACCAAGGTCAGTGAAGAAGGAGGGGGAGGAGGTGCTCCAGGCACCACAGCAGAAGTTCCCCTGTGGCCCGTGGTGAGGACCATGGTGGAGCAGGCTGTCCCCCTGCAGCCCATGGTGTACCACGGCGGAGCAGATCTCCATGCTGCAGCCCGTGGAGGAGCCCACGTTGGAGCAGGTGGATGTGGCCTGAAGGAGGCTGCAGCCCATGGAGAGCCCCCGCAGGAGCAGGCTCCGGGCCGGACCTGTAGCCCGTGGAGAGGAGCCCACGCAGGAGCAGGTGATCCGGTGGGAGCTGCCACCCGTGGGGGACCCATGCTGGAGCAGTTTGCTCCTGAAGGATGGACCCCGTGGTACGGACCCATATTGGAGCAGCTCTTGAAGAGCTGCAGCCTGTGGGAAGCCCACGCAGGACCCGTTCGGGAAGGACGGCATCCCGTGGGAGGGACCCCACGTTGGAGCAGGGGAACAGAGAGCGACCATGAAGGAGCGGCAGAGACGAAGCGATATGGACTGACCGCAACCCCCATTCCCCGTTCCCCTGCGCCGCTCGGGGGGAGGAGGTAGAAGAGGGTGGATGGGGGGAAGGTGTTTTTAGTTTGCTTTTAGTTTCTCACTGCTCTAGTTTGCTAGTTATAGTAATAAATTATACTAATCTCCCTATGTTGAGTCTGTTTTGCCCGTGACGATAATTAGTGAGTAACCTGCTTGTCCTTATCTCAACCCTTAAGCCCTGGTCTATCATATTTTCTCCCCGTTTCTTTGAGGAGGGGGAGTGAGCGAGCGGTTGTGGTGGAGGTCGCCTGTTTAGCCGGGTAAAACCACCACATCAATTGACTTTGGATAAGAATCTAAGCAAAAAAAAACACTTCCCAGATCAAACCTCTCTGAGCACTTCAAAGAGCTATTAGAATGCAGATAACACATTACTATTTCTAATTGTTCATTATCAGATCATTATAGATATTGCAGGTGTTTTTTTTTTTTTTTTTCTCTGCTGATGTTGCTACATCAGTCAAATGTCCCTATAGCTAATTATGCAGGCATATTTCAATCTGATTAAAACTCACATCATTGTAATTAAAAAACATCAGCGGCAATGTTCTAGAGGGAGACAATATTTCGTGTGTTTTTAATAGCTGCATGTGGGCCTTTCTTTTACTGCAGTTACCTTGTATTTCCCATAATAAGGTCCTGCTCTCAGGTGATTCCAACCTCGCTGAACTTTATCTGCTGGGTGTGAGTTGGTGTATGCCAGGTGACTACCCACATTTCGTTTTTCTGGAAATGAGGCTAGCGTCCAGGTAAGAAATTATGTATGATTCTGTGATGCAAAAATTAATTTTAAAGCTTATTTATGCTGCACTGAATTGAAGTTGTACTTGCAAACAATGCTGACTTTGAAGCAAGTCGCTTTGAGCTCTTTTAATGTAGCTCGGTGTGTACGAGTGTGTAATATCCCACATAGGTACCAGTCTCTCATAACCTTCTTTTTCTTGCCTTTTAGATGTGGTCACAGAGAGCCCTTGCCACCCACAGTTCTCTTATCCTGCTCTGCAGAAGCAAAGATCTCAAGGGCACACAGTCCTCTGCTTGAACACTGCACTTTGTAGCTGTTTCTGGCAGGAGGATCTGCAGGCTTCTCTAGTCTCTGCTGTAGGACCAGCATGGCTCACCTCTGCCTCTTGCACCAGCGGGTTGTGGATTAAAGTAGGGATTTGATATCTGGTAAGAGAAAGGCCAGTCATCCCTGCTTTCTAAAGCTGTCTGTGACAGAAACCCTTTCGAAGATTCCTTTTACAGAGCTACTTCCTAAAGCTTTAAATGTTCAACTGAGTGTTGATAGTCTTATCTCTCATAGTTAATACAAACAACTGTCCCTTTTAATCAGGCACACATTTGTCACTGAAGATGTCTCAAATTAAAGAGAAATGGTTGATAAATGACTCTGCCTGTCTTTGTCTGTGTTAGTATTATTTAAATAGGAAGGGGGGTTATTCTCCCTATTTTTAAATGAATTGACACATTTGCTCCTATTAATTTAGTTAGTCATGATGTCACAAAGGCATTTGTCAATAACGTTGTCAGTGAAGGTTGATGGAATACCATTAAAACATGATAAAGACACAGCCCACAGACGCTTGCAGAACCTTTGGGGGATGTCAGAGGGGAGAAGCAAGAAAGTTCTTATTGCTGATGGTAATGTATGACTGGATTACGAAAATGAAAAATCAGAGCTTATGACAGTGTTTAATGAGTCTGGAAGGTATCTCATTTCTTTACTAAAAGTCTGCTCAAAGGCTTCAGCCTGCCCTTGCAGAGTGTGAGTTTTCATTCCCATATTCAGGAAGACAGTGATTCCCACTGCCTGCGCTGCTCTTCAGCTAGTCTTGAGCCTACATTGGGCAGACTTCAGCAAATATCCCAATCACCTGTAGTTAACACTGTGAATAATTCAATAGTCATAAAACAACTTATTTTGAAAGAGGACCCCAGAATGAGAAGCAAGAGGTGTAAGAATACCAAGAAGAAAAAAAATTGCCAATATCTCTGAGGCTCTGGCTGTAACACCGACATTCACTTCCTGTCTCATGCATCACTTACTTTTGATTTAATCTGTATAATCATTCCCTTTATCCCCCTCTTCTCTGACACAGTGCTGTTTTGTCACTCACCACAAGTGTGGCTCCATTACAGTGGTAGTTACTGTCCGGTGTGGTTACTAGCTGTCTGTCTTCTATTTGAGTGAGATGGATAAACGTTGTCATTTTTAGTCTTTTTGATGATAGTCATTTTCCCTGCATGAGTTAAATTGCTACAGAAATATGCCCACTTTCTGGGACTTCCAGGCTTCACCTTTCTTTTCCATTTCCCAGCTGTTTCCTCCAGCAAAATTGCCTGTGGTGTATCTGCTTCTCGGAAGAAACAATATGAAATTGAACAAATTTTTTTGCCTCTTGCTGATATGCCAACTCCTTCAAGGAATGAATAATGAGTCATAGCTGATGCCAGCCACTCATGACCATTGCCAGAAATGTAATGCAAATGTAACTGCAAAGCAGTGATATGCGTACTCTTGGATGCAAAAGTATTATGGATTTGTCACTTCTTAAATATGGTTGGAAAAAAAAAATCTAGTCCTCCCACAGCAGAAGAAGGGAACCCTTGCAAAGTGAGAAAAACTCCAGAGGAATTTATATTCAAAGCACAGTTTCTATTTCTGTATTCCATCTGTAGAGATGGGTCAAAGAGAGGCAAAGAAGAGAAATCTTGTGTGATCTGAGAACCTGTAAGGAAATGTCGGAGATCCCCAAAGCTGCTGAGCTTGAGCATAAGATCTACCTCCATGGTGATTCTCTGCCTCTCTTCTCAGTGTGCCAGTTTCAGTGATATTCAGTATTTTATTTTAAATGCCAGTTCTAGGATTAAGACAAAGACATTAGAAACTTTTAAGCAATGAAAGACAACAATCTACATAGTACAACAAAAGTTTGAAAATGTGAATCATCTGCAACCTGCAAGTTCAAAGCCATAGGATAAATTGAATCTACCCATCAATATTGTTTTGGGTTGTTTTTTCATTTTATTATTATTATTATTATATATTTATTAAGCCATATTGGTCAGTTGTCAGAGATTTGTAGTGCTTCTTGTTCTTTCAGAATAATATCCTGGTGTCCTCCAGAAATCTCAGTAACCCACGCTGGTCCACTGTTGTCATCATCTTCTCCTAATGCTCCACCATTTCTCTAACATTCAAATCTAACTCAGTTTTCAACATCTTTCTTCTATCCATTCCTGGGATACCTTGCGCTCCCATCTTCATTAATCCAAACCTGTGTTAACACACAGGCAGCACAGAATTTTTCCTGACCTAGAAACTTCTTCACTTAAAGCAAGTTTTACTTGCAAGTAAAAACTGCACATTTCACTAAATGCAGTGAGGAGATTTAAGTCTCTGATTAACATGCTACATGAATCCACATTTCTGTGGCTTATGAGAGAAAGGAAGAGTCTGTGTCATCAGCCTGAGTTGTAAGTCTTTTAGCTTAACCTATTTTTAAGACTGCTTGCCTCACCAATGCATATATGTGCCCTGACTATATCAAAGCTATAAACAACATCTATGAGACTGTTTACACACCAAGAAGCTCACTAGCTAAATAAAGAACTCATATAAAGTGAAGAACAAGTAGTTCATACAAGTAGGTCTTGGGAAACGCATTCAAATTCTGCAGTGTTCCAACCCCCCTCCCTCTGAAATACAGCTAAGTCAGATGCGAAATGATGAAAAAACTTTCCAGTGTTCTCTGCCTCCGAGTGAAATGTAAACTGAATCTTTGTTCCTCTGGCGAAAATGGACATTGATTTGAAACCTCACAATTTCCCAAATCAGTTTGCCTGTGGAGCTGCTTGAACCTTCTTCACAGAGCAGCACCATGAGGCATAGATGACAGCACCCCATGTTCCTTTCAGTTGGCCCAACTCAGAGAGCAGGTTCATCAGGAATCCTCAGCAGTAAACTCTTTTTCAGATTTTTCCCACTCACTGACCTATATTTCGTTTCCCATTATTGTTTCTAGAATCATCCCTCTAAAACAAAACTCATTCCAAAATTACATCCTTTACCATAGAACGACAACAAAAAGTAAGTAAAACAGAGGATTACTTGAGCTTTTGTTCTTGCTGCTTCTGAACATACTGTCCTAACCTGATACTCATTTCATGTCCTGATCCAGTATTTCTCCTTTCCCCTTGCCACAGATCATTCATCCAGCAGACCTCCACTCTGAGACAGTTTTTTTTCCCAAAACAGATTTGATTTTCTCTATCACCAAGGTCAGTGTTATATCTCTTACTGTACTTTTCTCCTTATTAGAAATCTGGCTACTGACTGTGGAAAGCTTTATGCATTTATATGCAGATGACACTTCTATTTTCACTGAATGATGAGGTGTCCTCTCTTCCTAATTCTCTTTCTTCTGAAATGGCAAATGCGATCATCTGACTTAATGAGCATCTTTTTCTTTGCAAGGCTTGATAAAAAAGAGTAGCATGGCCTTTGTGGTCCTTTCTCTACTCAAAATCTCTCTGTTGCACAATATAACGAGAGAATTTTCAGGGCTAAAAGGTGTGTAGCTCCTAGATCTAATCATTGGTATTTGTTATTGGGATTCATAGGACCACTTAGATGTTGTGTCCAGCTTGGGGATTCATTGGTGATATTTGAGAGACTTGGCTCTAACTGACCAAGTTACAGCCTAAATTGCAAACCATCCGAACTCTCCAAGGAGTAAAGCTTGAAGCACAAATCACTAGATGTTATCTGTAGACTTTAGATTACTGAGCATAACAATTCTTCTAACGTTTTACATCTCTAATTGAATTGTATAACTTCCCGTGTTGTCACTCTGCAGCAACAATCTTTCTGAATGTAAACAAGGCTATTAAAAATGTTTTCATTCTTCCAATTTTCTTCCTATCTACAAATGACTCATTTTAACTCTTTCAATTTTCTTACCATCTAAAATTGAATCATTTAAAAAATGTGAATTTCTGCATTTGTTATAACTATAAAACTAGGATGAAAACTAAATCTTCAATTTAATCCAATGAGATCTTTAAAATACAGTCATCAGAAACAAAATAATATTTGATTATTTAAATTCATCCTATGGAATTTAGTGATTTAAAAACATATGATGGAATTATACACAAACAGAAAGTCCTGAAAGTACATTGAAAACACACTAGTGTCCATGGAGTGTACAGACAGGTAGCGTTACTATAGCTTGGATAAAAGGCCTTATACCAACCAATGTCAATAACAATCTAAAACCTTTACTTCAGGTTGGCCTGGAAAAAAAATATGAAGAAGTTTGATGTGTTGATGAGAGCAAAAGTTTGTCAAATTCTGCAGCTGTCTAATCCTTACTCAGGCTCACATCTTCCTGAATTTTCTTCACTCTATAGCCAACTCGAAGGAGTCTGCCTTCCAGTAGTACTGAATATCCTAACCAGCGTATGACATGCTGAAAAATAGATGAAGTGGGAAGGCAATCTCATCAGATTGTTTGACTTAATGAGTACAATTTTTACATTTCATGTTAACTCTGACCATATGTTCTCTACCCCTGCTCAGCAATCCACTGGAGTCTCCTTAAAACCTGTAAAGTACATTTGTGATACTCACTGGAATAAGGTGCACTGTTAATATACACTTTTTTTTTTTTTTTCTGCAGGAGAAAGTCTTTAGATATGTGTATCTTCATCAATATCTTTCTGCCAATATTTTGTTTGGGGTAAACTATTTGCTTTTGCTTTAGTTTACTCCTTGTTGTTACAGGGCTTTGGCTAACAACAAAGTGATCCAGATGGAGTCCCTGGAATGAATCTCTCTAATCACAACTGAGTAAGTAAGTGAGCTGGTTTAAGGCTATCTGAACTATTTCTTGGGAATGTAGTGCTCCTTGTCTACATATTGACTTCTTTTTTCTGGACAAAGATCAGTCCAGTCGGAGAAAAAAAGAGTGTCCTTCCTGTAAATTATTTTACCTCTTTTAGTCTGAATATGATCACACCAGATCATACTGACCATCATCTACTACGGATCAGCTGTAGTACTTCTGTGGCACTAAATTTTTCTTGTAGCACTTGAGAATCTGTAAACAAATTTATAAACTTGCCCCACCATCCAAGTATTAGTGCAGTGCCAGCCCACATTAAAGGAGGATTTGCTTCAAAAAAGGCTTCTGTTCTATTTTTAGCTTAGTTTCCAATGAAAATAAGCTTAAATAAGTATGCTAGCTGGCTGTAAGTCCCCATTAGCTGATTTCAGTTCACTTTGAGGGAGATCACAATGACATTAACAATATAATTCATCTTCTCTTCTGTACCCGTCACCTACATTATCCTATAGTCAAAACAGAAAATATATGATTCCTAAGAGAAGTGTCTGAAATACCCTCGATGACATCTATTATCTGCTCTGGTTGCACAATCAACATATATTACTGGTCAGATAGTCAGCATTTTCTAGCTCATGAACAGGCGAAATCTCTGCTGCTCCTTGCCCACAAAATCACAAAATGGCTGACGCTGTTAGGCATCTCTGGAAGTCACCTGATCCAACCTCCCCTGCTCCAGCAGGGACAGCCAGAGCAGGGTGCCCAGCACCACGTCAAGGCGGCTTTTGAAGATCCCAAGGAGGAGACTCCACAAGCACCCTACACAACCTGTGCCAGGGCTCCATCACCCGCACAGCACAGAAGTGCTGCCTGGTATTCACACGGAACCTTCTGTGTTCCAGTTTGGGCCCATTCCCTCTTGTCTTGGCCCTGGGTCCCACTGGTAATCAGGGAACACGAAAGGAAAATAACAATATCTGGGGAGGATTAAGCCATACATGGGAAATGAGGAAGAAAAAAGTCATGAGAGCATAGAAAGAAAGAAGTTCCTGTGAAAGAAAGATAGGGATGGCGGTGAAACATAAATCTTTAGGAATTGTTCATGGGACAACCTGGAGTCATGGAATGACACAGAATTTTCTAATAGAAGGAAAAAAAAAAATCCGTTTAAATTCATAGATCTTCCCTTTCTGCTGAAAAGCAAAGAAAATCAAGGGAAACAGCTGAAGGTGTAGGGACTAAAGCTGAAGCTGCTGCTGTGGTAAAAAAAAAAAAATACAGAGACATTTGCAAGTGACAAGACTCAAGACCTGTGCATAAATTTTAAAAAATGCAAGGCAAATTCTGATAGCATCTTTAGAGTTAGGAGATGTCTCTTGAGTCCCATTACATTTAACAGCCAGTGAATTTTGTCAAGATACGGATACCAAGCACCGTCAGGACTTCTGCTGGTGCTGAATCATTTCCGAATTCCTCCTTCCCACCATCTTGACATTCTTTGGACAGTAGTCCAAGTTGGACATTAGTCCAAAGTTTAANTCTGTACCCGTCACCTACATTATCCTATAGTCAAAACAGAAAATATATGATTCCTAAGAGAAGTGTCTGAAATACCCTCGATGACATCTATTATCTGCTCTGGTTGCACAATCAACATATATTACTGGTCAGATAGTCAGCATTTTCTAGCTCATGAACAGGCGAAATCTCTGCTGCTCCTTGCCCACAAAATCACAAAATGGCTGACGCTGTTAGGCATCTCTGGAAGTCACCTGATCCAACCTCCCCTGCTCCAGCAGGGACAGCCAGAGCAGGGTGCCCAGCACCACGTCAAGGCGGCTTTTGAAGATCCCAAGGAGGAGACTCCACAAGCACCCTACACAACCTGTGCCAGGGCTCCATCACCCGCACAGCACAGAAGTGCTGCCTGGTATTCACACGGAACCTTCTGTGTTCCAGTTTGGGCCCATTCCCTCTTGTCTTGGCCCTGGGTCCCACTGGTAATCAGGGAACACGAAAGGAAAATAACAATATCTGGGGAGGATTAAGCCATACATGGGAAATGAGGAAGAAAAAAGTCATGAGAGCATAGAAAGAAAGAAGTTCCTGTGAAAGAAAGATAGGGATGGCGGTGAAACATAAATCTTTAGGAATTGTTCATGGGACAACCTGGAGTCATGGAATGACACAGAATTTTCTAATAGAAGGAAAAAAAAAAATCCGTTTAAATTCATAGATCTTCCCTTTCTGCTGAAAAGCAAAGAAAATCAAGGGAAACAGCTGAAGGTGTAGGGACTAAAGCTGAAGCTGCTGCTGTGGTAAAAAAAAAAAAATACAGAGACATTTGCAAGTGACAAGACTCAAGACCTGTGCATAAATTTTAAAAAATGCAAGGCAAATTCTGATAGCATCTTTAGAGTTAGGAGATGTCTCTTGAGTCCCATTACATTTAACAGCCAGTGAATTTTGTCAAGATACGGATACCAAGCACCGTCAGGACTTCTGCTGGTGCTGAATCATTTCCGAATTCCTCCTTCCCACCATCTTGACATTCTTTGGACAGTAGTCCAAGCTGGACATTAGTCCAAAGTTTAATAATTAGTTTTGTATTGTTCACTTAATTCATCAACATATGATTTTGAGGTGGGAACACGTATGTTGAAAAGCTCTACTCCTCTGATTTGAACCTTTTTCATGTTTTTTTTCATTTAGCCCCAGAAATTGATCTTAATAATGGTAAGAAATAAGACACTCTCACATTGCAACCTGTTATAGAGAAAAAAGCAGTACGTGAAATATTTAGAAAATAACAGGCTTGATTTAGGCCCAAAAGTGTCTGCACTGTAAATGTTTACAGTTAGGTAGGACAAAACAGTACAGACCAAATTTAAGAGAATATTTCAAGAAGAAACTAGGAATTGAAACAAAACTTAAAAATCTAAGTATTTTGCTAAATCTGTGCATCTGGTGAGGGTTTTTTTTTTTTTTTTTTTTCTGTATTAAATAGTCTACTTATTAAACAGTCCTTCATTCTAAACAAGATCCCTATACAACAGTAAGAGTCCCTGCTATGTCTGTTTTTGATCTGGGATAATTTAGGCTCCTGTCATGTTCATGTTCCTGTTAGGACCTAAGAAAACATAATCACCTTGAATTTCAAATTGTTTCAGAACACATTCAGGTTTAATGTCACAGTCATGGTACTAGTGGCTTCCCCAAGACTACAATTGTTCCCATTTTAAAAGCATATCTTGTTACTACTAGTTTCAGATAACTACGTGGAAAATGTCTTTGGTTCATCCTGTGTACCAGATTAACTTCTTAGTAGCAATTTTTATTTAAAAAAAAAATTTTGAAAAAGCACAGCTTTTATAGCTGTCATTTCAAAGTTCTTGCTTAATATTACTGATTTTGAAGTACAACTCTGTGAATTTATACATTGCTGTAAAACAGCATCATCAAGCATATTTTCTACTCGCCCTTACATGATTGTAAACCAAGGATGACATCAACTTGAAAGATGTATTCAGTCCCTGCAGGATAGTTTCTACTGTGCTGCAAGAGGTCTATGGCAACTATGACATAATTTGGGTGTTCTGTTACATTCCCTTTTTTTTTTTTTTTCCTATAAGCAGAAATAAATCTTATTTTATTAGGGTTGCTTTTATCTGTATGTCAAGATCTTCGAAAGCAATGTGGTTATTTTTTTCCAGCAAGAGAAAGCTTTACATTCTTCGTATTGCTCCTTGAAATTGTTTAACAGTAGCCAAAAAATATCTTGCAATGTAACACATTTAGGAGGAAGAGAATGAGGAGTAAATCATAATAGCATAAGAACTTCTGATTATGACTGTCTTTATCACCTGTTTTGCCACCAAATTCAATCAGTAATATTAGGTAATTGAGCAAAGCCACCAATTTTCTATAACGTAAAGGATGTTTAACTACATTATAATCATTGTGAACTTGCTTTCCTCAGTTCTTTAACCCTACAGAAGAACCAGTCTTCTCAATGCAAGAAGCATAGTTGGCTCATTTCCTAAGAAGACTTAGGAGGTCAAAACAGCAACTAGTCACATGTTCTGCAGCCTGTTCAAGAGCATGCATATGCAGACTCATTCCCTCAAGATCATAGAGTTTGGAATTTGGACGGGGGAGGGGATTTAGAGTTGTAATACTGATCAATATCAGAGTAATTAAAATTCTTCATGATTAAAATTCCTCTGACCTTGCAAGGTTTGGTTTTTTTTTTTTTTATCGGCATTTCTTGATTTATTTTGTCTCACTGCTATATAATCTATGTGTCTCTGTTGAAGAATAATCCGACTTTACTTATCACCTTGAGTTTTTTGTTCATATCATTTGTGCTGCATCAGCCCTAAATACCAATATAATTTCTTGGCTCATAGACATATTACAATTCTTAGCTCACAGTCATCCTCTTCTTGCTGCTTTCTTTTGTCCACAGCTTTGTCAAACTCTGTGTTACTGAATTTAAAATTCCATTATTTTTTGGTTCTTCCATGTGCCTATTGTTCCCGTAATGTTATGCATATCGGTATCTGAGCTGAATAACTAACTAGAAATGATACAAAGTCCAGTGCAGATAACTTGATTGTTTCCGTCTCCACAAAGAAAGAAACATCTGCATTATGGTTAAAGAAGAAAGTGCAATAAGATTAAAGAAGTAAGATTTATTCAGTCCATCTTCCTAGAGCAGGTGCTTAGTACAAGGCAGTCATTTAGATTCTCGCAGTATACAACCATAGAATCATAGAACAACCAGAGTTGGAAGGAACCCACAAGGATCATCAAGTCCAGCTCCCGGCTCCACACAGGACCACCCAAAAATCAGACCCTGTGTCTGAGAGCGGTGTCCAAATGCTTCTTGAACTCCGGCAGGCTCGGTGCTGTGACCACTGCCCTGGGCAGCCTGCTCCAGTGCCCAACCACCCTCTAGGTTAAGAACCTTTTCCTAACACCCAGCCTGACCCTCCCCTGTCACAGCTCCATGCCGTTCCCTCGGGTCCTGTCGCTGTCACCAGAGAGCAGAGATCAGCGCCTGCCCCTCCGCTCCCCTCGTGAGGAAGCTGCAGGCCACCATGAGGCCTCCCCTCATCTCCTCTTCTCTGGGCTGAACAAACCAAGGGACCTCAGCCACTCCTCATACCTCTTGCCCTGCAGACCCTTCCCCACCTTTGTAGCCCTCCTTTGGACACTCTTTGATAGCTTCATGTCCTCCTCATACTGTGGTGCCCAAAGCCGCACATAGTGCTCGAGGTGAGGCCGCAGCAGGCAGAGCAGAGC
>VXAL01004430.1:528-22834 GCA_013399475.1 Chauna torquata
CCTATAACAGGAACCACTCAAACCAATGGAGGATGAGCCTGACAAGACACAGTGCAGGTACAGCAGTGACCCGATCTGAGCTGGCTTTGGCATCTAATAACTCGATGCAGCAAACCGCCTCTCCTGTCCTGAGTGACCACCATAACAGACAGAAGCTAAATCATGGAATAAAAGAACTCAGTGGACATTTAATGAACATTTTATGGACATTTCATAGGGGTGGTCCTTAGACTGAGGAAATTATGTCTGTGTATATGAAGGACCTGAGCATAACGTAAATGGCATGGACTAAGGGGTGGATATTGTCATGGTTTTGGCTGGGACAGAGTTAATTTTCTTTGTAGAGGCTCACGCAATGCTGTGTTTTGGATTTTTGATGAAAATAGTGGTGATGTTTTTGGTTGTTGCAGAGCAGTGTTTACACAGAGCCGAGGACTTTTTTGCTTCTCATGCTGCCCTGCCAGGGCTAAACCACAACAGAAGTTTATACCCCTATCTGATTATGTGTGTTAATGTGATGCAGAATCAGACATCTTTTTTAATGTTTTTCCTTCACTTTGAGGAGAATGTGATGATACATAATAAAATGTGTTGAATTTTGTTTATGGTCTGGTTCTTAGCTCTAGAGGCACCAACTGTTGATGACAGACTTGCCCTGAGAAGTACCGGTACCTAGCATGCTGTTTTCTTAGGAAAGGTGCAGTATAGGTCCATATGAAAAGTGTAAGCTTTCAACACATTTCAAGAGCTCAAATTAGTGTTTATTTGGATATATTTCCAAAGGTATCACAGAAAATAAATCAAATTTCAGAGGAAGAGCATTAGTGTCTAAGACAGATTTACATATACTGGCTAGAGGGAATAAGCACATACACGTTCCCTCTCCCCCCTCCCCCCAAAACCAAAAACTTAAGGGGGAAAGGGTGGTGATTACAGAACAGGAACTGGATCTTGTATTCCTCCCTCCTGCCTTCCAAAGGGCAATGCATCTTTGCCCTCTAGAAATCGTCTCTCCACTCCACATAGGAAGAACCTACGCAGCTACATTAGACCAGAAACCAAACTAAATATGAATCCCCCCTTAAAGCTCATTACGCAATCATTATTTAAATTACCTAGAAATATACATGATTCTTTTTGTGCCTTCCAGGCAAACAGCATGGTCTCCGGGTCAAGTAGTAGCAGATCAACAAAATGTTAAAAAAAAAAAAATTCCTGAAGAAAAATACACAACATGCCATATCATATCATGTTGGTTTTTTTTTTTTTTTTTAATGAAATATCAGCAAACCATCCACAGATATAAAGACACAGTCAGACACTTTTGTCCTCTCTTGTTTAGATGCATGCATCTCAGTGACAGCAAGGATCCTATCACTCTATATATTAAAAGTGATGAAATGTTTTAACCTTTTACAGAAACATTATGTTTTAAAAAGTGTATATTTCATTCAGTTGCCTTGTTCTGAGGTGAAATTTAAAAAAAAAAAAAGAAAAAATTAACTCTGGTCAAATTCTGATTTTCCTGTGTCACTGGGAGGTGTCAAAACCTTCCAAAAGTAGTTTAAAAGGTCTCAGAGTAGGACTCGACATTGGAGGAATGACTACGGCATACAGGGACTAGCAACATCAAATCATCAGTCATTCATCACTCAAAATATTTCAGATAGAAAAAAAACGGAAAATATAATGCAAGCTGATGTCATGCTGTTCTTCTACAATGGCTAATAAAACAGCAGACAGCACTACTGTTGGTTTAAAAACCTAGAAACGCATAACTTACTTCAGCCCCCTAATTGCAGTAAGCTAGCATAGTAGTCCTAAGCTCATAATTTTAAATAAATTTAAATTAATATGCTTTACAGCACTGAAGAGTTACACCCAATTCCTTAACATTTTAGTTTCTTGTGAAAGCTACTACTTTATTCTAAGTGCCAGTACAGCATTAGTTTCTTTACTAATGAAAAGATAAAAAAAAAAAACTAGAGACCTACTCTATCTCCAGAATTATAAGAATTCTGACTATTACAGTCAGATTACATTAGCTGCAAGAATAATAGACTTCTAGCAGCAAGATAAGACCTGACTGTTTAAGTATCTTTAGCTGATTGTCTAGTTTCTAATTATCTTCAGTAGTCTGAAGATTAAAAAAAAAAAACACTGGAATTTCTGCCTCCAAGATTGTTTGCTATGCTTAGACATTTATTTTCCCCTTCTATCAAGACAACATTGACATCATTGCATTAAAAATAAAGTCTAGGATAAAATATAATTTGGATATGTCTACTTGTCTCATTTAAGTATTTTTCCATTTAAACATTTACATACACTCAAAATGTTTTATTTCAGATTTATAGTAATCTCCATAGCAAACTAAACATTAGGAAAGCTGTAGTTTTGTCAGTTCATTTTCACATTTTTCTAGTGAATTCTCTCTCCAGGTGGCGTTATATCCCATTTTATTTATGCAAGATTCCTCTGGTGATTTAAGACAAGAAACTGCACCCCTTATTAGGTAAACATTTGGTTTCAGTGGAGAGATAAATTAATAATGATTTAAAAATTAAAAACTCAAAACATTAGAAGTAATCTTTTATTACAGCTGAATATTAATTTTGTTTAATATTTACTTTAATGTGGTTTACTTCTGTTTTTGATTGGTTCTGTGTGGTAATTGATAATTTGGATACAATTCCTCTAATTATTATTCCAGTCATTTCTCCCTTGTGTCACCCAATCTAGATAATGTCAGATACCATGAATCAGATTTTTTATGTTAATATCTCATCTTGTTCCTAATCCTGGGTCATCTTTTTGTTACAGATCATGTCAAAATCTGAAAATATCAATTTTATGGGAAATTTCAACATTTCGAATTTTTGCAGCGTCTTCTGTGGAAAACACATTACAGAAGCATTTTGTAAATGAATGACATGAAAGTGAAACATCTTTTCCAATGAAAATGAAAACTCCGATTTCATATTTATATTGTTACTGACATAAGATAGTATAAAAAATAAATGAAAAAGTGTTAGCAATTCTTTTTGTTCTATGTATTTTGTTTCATTTTTATCGGTGACATCACCACAATCAATTTTACATCCTGCCAAGAGTCTGACTCTGGTAAAACATCTCAAAAGAACTTTCTTTATCAGCTCTAGTGCAGCACCAGCAGGTCCCTGAAAGTAAACTAGAGTGCTGGTTTGTGTTTAAAACTACTGATTTTCCATTTCACTACAATATGGATACAAGGCATTCTGGCAAAATAAAGAAAGAAAGCTCACAGTGTGAAAGCAGGCAGAAGGAGCAATCAAATTATACGCTGGCTGGCAGATAGGAGACCCGGATCTCCCAGTCCCCAGCATAGTGCCTGTCCCAGTCTCTTCACCTGGGTTTCTCGGGTCACACCACATGGCACTGGGTATCACATTTGTTTTTAATTTGAAAGGAAAATGTTAGCAGTTCATCTAGTTTCAGTGGCCTTTACTTCTCCTACTGAATTAAGCTGCCTGCTTGCCCTCCACACTGAACTCCTACACCCACCAAAGCCCCCCAGCCACCAGGCACAGGCTACCCATCTAGGCTACTATTAAAAAAACTATTAATATTCATCTGGGTGGTGATGGACAAATAATATATTATCAAGAATTAACTTAGCAACTTTTCATTTATGTCGTATATGTCAGCCAAGTTCAGCAATTTACTTATAAAAAGAGACATTAATAAAACAATGCAGTTCAGCAGTTTTTGTTTCATCAATTAATAAAATGATATCAACCACCTAAAAAAAAAAAAAACTACACAAAAGGGCAAATTAAAATGACTTAAGGGGTTACTTGACTAAAAGTGTACTTTATTATTAATATTTTATAATGTGATACATAAATCATTGTAGAACAGCCAGTACTGCCAGTTAACTCAGGGGATGTTGGAAAGGTTAAAGCCTACATAAGTAATTGAATGAGGGAAGGAAAAAATAAAAACTTAGTCTTGATAAGGTAAGGTATTGTATTATGACAGATTTTTCATAGAATAGATTTATTAATACCTTCAAGCAAAATTTTACTAAGGAACTTAGTCATTAAAGGGGGAAAATGGACTCATGCTGTCATCACCCGCTGTTACTACAGTTTTCATTAGAATAGATTTTTCTTGGTCCCAGGTTTCCTTACAAGTGTTTCTGCAAGTGAAAAGTAACTCTTAATTTATTTCCTCTCTTTCTTCCAGAATTCCTTTCCCTTTGTTCCCCCACCCAACTCCAAAAAGAAAATAATGATTGAAATAGATGGAGATTTCAGTTGAGTTTTGAAAAAGAAATATAGAGTCATTCTGCACTGTTCATCATTTTCCAGGTTCACATTATTGAACAATGAATTTTTTTTCAGTAGATAAGGGCTCATAAAAAGGGGGACATTTTTTCCAATGTGGTATTATGACAAAGTTGAGGGAAGTGGTAAAATTTTGACATTTTTAAAAAACTCAGAACGTTACAAGTCTTACTGAAAAAAAAAATGGAACTGTGGTTAATATTTGGAAAAAAAATCTCAAATACCATCTATGTGCTTTACTAGATTACTTGTAACATCATTTTTTTTAAACTAAGAAGCATTTTAAAATCATTCAATATCAATGATTTACACTACCTAAGCTTAACAAGCTTATTTGAGTAAGATTATACATCCCAATATATCACTGGTCAGTCGGGGTAAGAAAAAAAAAAGCACAGACACATTCAAAATGAAATTTACCTATGAAGCTCTGTGAAAAGACTTAGCAAGAACTTTCATTCATATTGGAGGCAGCGGGTAACTTGATGAGTGCAGCAGCTTGAATGCGTTGTAGACCTGACAGGCTGACGGACATACAGCCCTCACTTTTTTTATTGACTGCTGAGCAGTAAGGTGGAGATTAGAGAAACAAGCGTCATACTTGAATTATTGATAGCTGAATAACCAGTACCTAGCATAATTCTCTGCGTAAAACAGCATAGCAAAAAGAACTATCAAGCCTCTTCTCACAAGGCTGACATGAGATTTGACTATGTTGAAGTCCTTTATTTTATTGGAACTGTTCAGTACTCATCATGTCAAAGAAACTCACAACTTGAAAAACGGAGAGAGAAAGGGGTGGCTGCAAAAGAACCTTTAAATTACTTTTGCAGGTCTATTGTTATATATTGTCTTGCTTATTTTTAAGGGCAAATAACCTCAAATAACTACAAAAATCAGAGTAGGTACAACATAATACTTTCTGAGGCCTAGAATGTAGTCCTCTTCACAAGCAGCCACAGTAGGGCCATTCATTTTATAGAGGAAGAAAAACCATCAAAACAGCTTACCTCTGATCCAACACAAGTAAAAATATTAGATTAATATTAGAGTACTTCCTTAAATAAATAAATAAATAAATAAATACAGTTTAGCATCTCTAGTTTCAGCTGAAGTATTTTGAATGTAGCCAGATTCCAGTGCATCTTGGAAAAAAAATCAGAGGCACAGTCTTAAGCAAAATTTGATAATGATAAGATTGGGGATGCATTTAAAATTAATTAATTAATTAAACATCACATTAATTTCAAATCTAGTGAGGAAAAGATCCCAGTGATGAAAATGATGGCATGAAAAATACAATGCTCGGTAAGTATACTTCTAAGAGACGCATAGATCTGTGTTGGACATCACTGTATTGCAGAATTCACTTCCATATCTTTAAGATCTGAGAAATTTTACTTGCTGGGTCTATTTGAGAGTTTCAGTTTGGTATCTTCTCTGTTTCCCTGTTTGTGTCTGCCTTACCTTAAGCAGCATATGTTTCCTGTTATCAGCCAGCCCTAGCTGTTGGTCCTTGTCTCACCTGCCTGGTTTAGGTCGCTCTATATGTCTATTCACATAATATGGGAGTAAACAGAAGCACAAAACCTCTTTCAGTTTATTTGTTTGTTTAACACTAGAAATCCCACAAACACACTGGAATCCAAAGCGAAGAAGAAAGAAACTAGAAGGTGTAATACAAAGCACCCAGTCATCATGATCTCTGTTATCACTGAAAATATACATAGAAATAGGGAAGAAAAATATTTCAATGTTGTAGAGACCTATTGTGCTGTATGCAGAAGCACTACTTTATTGAACAGAACAGAGTTGATGGTTTCACTAACTTACGATGCTTTGCAAATCTATGAGCAAAGTATGAATTGAGCGTGAAGTAGTTTTCAAGTGCAAGATAGTACATAGTAAAATATTAAGGTTTCCAAGGTTGATTTTGAGAGTTTTCAATAGAAACTTCATCAGTTCTCATTCTTGGTAAACAATTTAGAGGAATGTCTAAATAGCTCTGTGCTTAATTAAATTGTCAGGAAATTTCTAACAGATAATGAATGTAGTTCAATAGGTGGTTCAGGAAAGAACACATATAAGCAAATTTGATTAATAAGAAATATTGAAAAAATCTTCAGCATGGAAGTGTGCTGCTGCTTAAAAATCATAATGAGAGAACACAGAAAAGAGCTCTTCATTCAGGTATTGCACTGTCCTTTCCAAACATATAACTACCTACATGTAAGTTAAAAATTTTATAATATCATCTCTTTTAGTAGGTATTGAAATGGTCATTAAACCTTGGTTTTGTTTGTTTTGAATGGTCAAGACTGATTATTTTTTTAGTTCCTTTTTGAACCATTAAGCCACTCAATTGTTATTACGAATATTTTTTCTGTGTTGTCAATACTATGCATTCATATCATGATATTCTTAAATGAATAATAAAAACTGAATCATGACTGATGCAAATTATTTCATATTGTTGAATATAAATTTAGCAGGCTCCAGTTCAAAGGAAATTTCCTATACCTTAGTCATCTAACAATTAACTGATAGAAAATTAGTAATTTTTTTACTTTCTCGCAGACTTTTCTCGTCACCCATAAGATACATTGAGCTGGCAAGAGGGCAGAGAGAATTTTTTCCCAAAAAAAGTTTCTTGAAAATTTCAAATAGAGTCAATATTTTGTGGGTTGTTTTCAGTTGGTTTGCATTTTGAAGGTACAAGCCTCCACTGTCTCAATTACCTCAGATCCAGTTACTATGAGAGATATTCAGATTGATACTTTGTTGGAGATAAGGATTCAAATTATTTATTCAGAGTGCCCTAATGAATATGCTTCATAGTAATCTCTTTTTGCATTTGTTCTAGCTAACATAAATAATCTACTCTCCTCTGGCTGAACAGATATTAATTCCGTACCCTGTTATGTAGGGTATTCGCTTCAGATTGTGAAGAATTTTCTCCTACTCTTGCTTTGAAATGAGTGCACATGTGGGTTGGCTCATTCAGCTTTCCAGTTCTTAGGTGGGTGCCCTATTGAACAGACTATAGTTTATTCTCATCTAGCTCCACAAACATCACCTCAGCGATATCTCTGTAGGAAGCAGACATATAAAAGATACAACTCTTCCTCATTTTTTTTTCTCCAGTCAGTTCCAGAGACAGTCTTTTCCTGCCTTGAAGAAGGTGATCCAAGTGGTGCTTTATTCAAATAACAAGGAAAGTCAAAAATTATTCCTTAATTTGTTTGAATTCTGAGTTCATGTTTATATTCCAGCAAATCATGCTTGCTTTGTTATAAATGCATGTAAATGAATGCGTGAGGAAGCTTTCAAAGGTTTAGTGATTCGTTTATTAAGAATTCTTTTCACAGACACTTACCAGAGGAGCATTTTATGTCCATCTAATGATCTAGCTTTTAAGAATGTATTCATTAGAATTCATCTTAGGTGATCAGAAATATTAAAAAGTTATGTGCTGTTATACACTACAGATTGAATCCTTTGCAAATTCGGCCTACTCCTTCAAGATGTTTATATTCATCAGTGCAGGCATGCTAAACTGTAAGACTAGCATATACATTTGCTAATCCGACTTGATAATGCCAGCATTATTTATTTAGGTTACTCAAGTCATTAGCTACACAAAATAGAAATGGCAAAAACATGTGTTGAGTTTTTTATGTTTTTTTTTTCCCACCCTGATTAATTTTCTTAGTACTTAATCTCTGAGGTTTGAGAGATCCTACTTGTTTTCCTTTTCAGTGATTAAATATACTTCATTTAATATTTCTATGCTTAAAATTTATCATATTTCATGTAATACAATGCATTCAAATGCTTTTGCACTGTAACTGTATATGCACTTATGCTCTGTATAATGTGAACTCTGTCATCAAGACCTTAGAGCTCTCTTGCATCAGCAGCTCCTGACCGGAATGTAAGACTGTGAGTGTGCTGGAATGATTCAGTGTGACTAGTGCAACATCTGCTCACAAAAAAAATGTGGGGCAAACTTAACAATTTTCAGATGTTTGCTGAAAAAAAAAAAGGGGGGGAAAGAAGACCTATCACTTCTTAATAGGCATTGATGAAAAAATAAGCAAACAGTCATTGACCACAAAAACAGTAAAATGTGAAAAGCTAAAAAAAAAAAAAAAGGGGGGGAAAGAAGACCTATCACTTCTTAATAGGCATTGATGAAAAAATAAGCAAACAGTCATTGACCACAAAAACAGTAAAATGTGAAAAGCTAACAAAAAAAAAAAGGATGAAAATAGATACGCAACTTCAGAATGGGATAATTTTCTTTCTTTCTCTCTTTTTTTTTTTTAATTTCAGAATTGTCTAAAATTGAGAACCTTCATGCCTAAACCTAAATAGGACCCAAAACTGGGTGGAAAAATACTTAAAAGAGTTTGAGGAGAACAATGTGGTAGACACACTACAAGTATTCCTAATACAAACCCATAGGATTGCGCTCCTGATAAGAAACAGATGCAGCCACTCTCTGTTAAATCAAATGTGATGGTGTAGCTGGCAATGCTTTCTAGTATTCTAAAAGTTTTAGAATATTTGAAATATGGAGCCCTGGGTTCTTACCAATAAGGAGGTTTAATCCAAATTTCCCATATCCTCCAAAATATCAATACAAGTTATAATATAACACACCTAATCTTGCTAAGATTATACCTGAAAAATGCCAAATTCTTGGCGCGAAAGTAATATACATAACTGTATCATGTCTAGAAATAGGCTCATATCAAATATGTATGCTTTTTATTGTCGGAATGAACAATGATTACTCATAATTCTAGGAGACATTCATGGAAATGGAGAAAAAATTCATTATGTTATCTCCTTGGTTCTTAGAGGAGAAAATAAGATTGGTCTTTGGGTCCCTCAAGTAGACTAATGCAAAACGACTTAATCACAAGAGCCATTCTTCTTGCAAACCTGTGCAAGAGCATAAGGGACAAAGTCTACATTCATTCTTTTTCTTTGCAGTATCTAGTAAGTTAAGGAGCAGTTTCTGAAGATGGGATCTCTCTGTCCCCTTTCTCATTGAATTCCTCTCAGTATTTAGCCTTTTAGCCAACTGTTTCATGTTTTCTTTTTTGTTTGCATCTATTGTCTGTAGACATACTTGATCCTCACCTCCAGACACTCCAAAAACAGGTGTTCACAGGGAAAAAGGTAATTCTGACCCCTTGCTACACATTGTCGTGTTCAGCAGTGACGTGACCCCAGTTATTCATGAGGTACAGCCCTGTCACAGACAGATACAAGGAAGGTTCAGGTTGCTTTAAGAGAGAAGAGTATGACCCTTGCTCACCTGCAGCTGGCACTAAATCCTCCATCACTTCCTTTTTGAACCATCCACTTACAAGGTTGCCATAAGATAATAGGATAAAAACTATTTTTTCAGCCTGTACCTTTGTTTTTTTCCCCTGACTTGGATTGAGACCCCAGGCTTTTAAAGGGTATCTGTGACTGTCTTGGTCAGGAGACAGATGGAAAACAGAATCTATTACAAAGTCTTAGAAAATGGAATCGGTAAAGCTGAAGCACAAGTACAAAATAGCGTGTGAATGAAAAATAACATAGTCATAGCAAGGAAAAAAATGATGTTCCTTAGTACAGCGAGGCAGGGATTAAGAAGGTTAGATAAGGATAGGGGGTTTATGCCAGCCCTGAAATAACAGAACCCAAAATAAACAGATAGTTCTGAAAATGGATAAAGTTTAGCTGGCATTGCAAGAAATGGGGAGAAAAAATGATGCTAATAGACTTTCCCTAAGATGCAAGACATTCACAAACAGAACAGAAAAGGGGTCATGGCCCTACTACTGACTTTTTCTACCACTCAGGTAAAAGATTTAGTTAGGAATCAAATTGCAGGATCACTTTTGTGTTTCACAGACAAAAAGCACTGTAGCAGAGGAACCTATAGGCTCTATATAATGTAACTTACACATTAGCATGTATAATGACTTTGGTAACCACAAAAAAGGCCAAGCCTGACAGCCTGAATCACCATACTTGGTGCTGAGTGTGTGCTTTCTGTAGCTGCTTCACTTTTCCCTCTCCCTCTCATCTTCACTTCCTCCAGAAGCAGGAGAGAAGACAGTCTCGCACTTCAGCTCTGCTCCATGAGTCCCATTCCCTCAGCTGTGCAACCTGAGACTGAACCAACAGTGCTGTACAAGTTGACTGCATCATGCAAACCACCACTGCATCCATAAGCTCAGGCACAGTAACAGCAAATACAGAGAACCTTCACAAGTCTTTATAATTTCATCATGTGTTATCTGTTTTTATTTTTATATATACAGACATTAGACGAAAAGAAAGAAAATAAGAGAAAAAATATTAAAACAGTACATACAGTAAAATACGTACAGTAAAATACAAGATATTAAAACCACCCATATTTTTTTACCATTGTTGAAGAAATTACTGTTCTGAGAAATGTCATTTTCTAAGAAGAGGTCCTTTTCTCCTCTTCTCCCTGATTCAAATGTCTTTATAGATAGTTCCATCCACCATTTAAAGTTTATACAGAAGTGAACAAAAATGATGGTGACATTAAGTATTTACTATGAAAAACAGTATTCTGAGGGTATCAACTGATTCAGTTTAATAGCTGAAAAACAGAACACACAGACCTTTGAAACTGAAGACTTTTCTGCAAATTCAATAGTGAATGAAATAATGAAATAATTCTGTCTGTAAGCAAAGCTCTTTGCAGAAAGATTCATTAGGTTTTATCAGCTGAGATGCATTAATATTTTAGTCAAGTCTTTCATAGCATTTAGGGTAGCATCTATAATGCAGCATTTGAAAAGTTGCCTGACCCTCTTAGGATCATAATTATTTCTGTAATTTTGAAACCTGGTAGGATATGGGTAACCGCAGTAATTATAGGCCAATCTTCTTAATTAATGCAGTCTGCAAAATACTCACACAAATAGTAGCAAAAATGATTAGAACTGATTCCTACCAAAATTAATTCATAAAAAAAATGACACTCAAACAATAACATAAGGTTCTTCCTTGACCTCATTAATTAAATTTATAATAAAAGTAATGATGTGATAGATATATTATCAGCTAGAGCAAAAGGGCCAAATTCAAAATTTAATAGTGTAATATGCTTTTACTAGCATACAACCAGAATAATATAATGGAAGAAAGAAAACTGATTTTTCTGGAAAAATATTTTTCTAATTAGGTTAAGCTACTACTGATATCAAGGATATACATCAGCACCATAAGGTTCTGTGGCTCTTGGTTTATTTTTGTCCAATAAAATGAACTGATCAGAAATTTCTGTTATCCTTGCCAGTTTTCAGTCATGATCAATATGAAGGTTTAGAAAAGACAGACATAAAAAAAAAAAAAAAAAAAGGAATTAAAAAATGAGGAATAAGGTTTATAATTTTTCATGATCCTTGCAACACAAGGAAAGTCACCTAAGCAGTTCAGAGCATGAGGCTCAAACCCAAACTCCATTGAAACCAACAGAAAAGAATATATATATATGAAACAAACAAACAAATTTGCAACAATTCCAGAGGACCTCTGATCAGAATCAAAACTAACAAGTCCTAATGTATTTAAGAATTACTATGAATATGAAATCACCATTTGCTGTGGAGACTTTTAATATTAGAAATAGCTGATATCTAGCGTTAGTAAAGACAAGCATCTGTTTACAAAAGATGTGAAAGGAGTTTGAAATTAACAATACAGGAATGTATCTAACAAAGAGAAATATTGCTGATCTTTTTTTGCCATCAAAGGAACTTTTGCTAAGAAACATGGGAACTTGACTGATTCTATGTTGACAGTTGCTATATTGTACTAGAAAGAAAAAAATGCTGGGGAAGTAAAAGTTTTTCAGACTGCCAAAGTTTCACCAAATGAGCAACAAAGCCACCAGGATAATGACTCATTTTCTGAATTTTTAAATATCTTTATGTTTTTGATATTAATAGGAAGCTTTTTGATATTAAGTACTTCTCTCTCTTAATATGGACTGTTATGGAATCAAGAGCAACAGATTAAAAAAATTTATATAAACTATTAGACTGGTAAACAAAAAGATAGTAACTGTTGATGTAACCCTAGAACAAGCCTAAAAACATGGATACACATCTAGAGATCTGGTAGTAGCTGGGACAGATTGGTTCCACTCTATTGCATTTTACACAGTTGTACTTACATGAAGTGAATATAAAGTGAGATCAAAATGCAGCACACAATTATCCAAAACCAGTAAAATACAAACTTGTAATCCTACCCACTAAACACAATCTGTCAGTACTCTGCCAGTAAAGCTTAGAGACATTTAGGATGAGAATTCAATCTTTAATTATAACTTAGGGTCTTGGACAGTCAGCTTCTGACATGTGCAGAGCTCTAGATGCCTGCTTAGCCAAGGGAAAATTTCCAAGCTGTGGGGGAAGGCAGGACTTCTGACAAAGCTATCTTCTGAGCAGTACTGTTATAAGTGCAATAGTGTCTTGGAAAGCTCATCTCAGCTTGTATCCAACCAAAAATACAGGTTAAAAAAAGTGTGTGCGCTTTCTTACTTGCCAGCACTTGGTCATTTAAGCTCATTGGACATGAGACATGGCTCTGTGTGACCTAGCACAGGCCTCCAAGACCCAGCTGCCAACCTAGGAATTGTTAGACAACCATATAATAACATGCCACATATACATATTGAAATCCAACTTATGAAGTCTACTTATGCCCACACAGATCAACTACTGAACCAGCATCAAACTAATTGTGTTGCAACCATATGTGCATAATTTCATGTATTTCAATGCTACCTGACTGCTTTTCCAGGGACATTACAGTCAGATGTCAAAAACAATGAGCATTTTTCCAGGCAATACAGGATTCAAATAACTTTTACATCCCATAAGAAATCTAGAAGAAAGGAGATCCTAATACAAATCCTGCAGGATTACAAAACAAGTCTTGTTGTCTTATTGTCTTTTGTTAGTTTTTTTGTTTCTAAATCGTGACTGTCTGAAACAGCTAAGGGCTGGTCAAAAGGGCTGGTACTTCTGAAAAGGCAGAATAATAGCAGTATCAATGTAAATAGTTAAAGATGTACAATAAATAAATATAACCTACTAATACAACATGAATAACCTCTTATTCTTGAGTGTGTAATGCATGAATGCAACACTAAAAGCATACCCCATAAATGCCATCTGATACAGAGCCTTCGCCTCTCCTATACAAAATGATATCCCTCAATTTGTAAGTTTTATCTGAGAAAAAGTTACCTCAGTATCCTGCACTTTTCTGTTTGCTAGAACTCAAGCATCATGACTATTCAATTATCCAAGATAAGAGACAAGTTTAAAAAACATGGCATACATATATATCCAGCCACAGTAGCAAGGAGGGTTTGCTGTAGGTGACATTTAAGCTATTGCAGCTCTACCTAATTTCTGGTGAGGACAACTCCAGTGTTAGTGGGATGTATAAAAGAACATCCCTCAAAGAGTTCTGTTCCTACATTACATCTGTAGAACTCTTAAAGAGGAATAGTTACAGCCACTCTTTCCACTTTTACCTGAATTTCACTGGCTAAGACATTTGTAAAAGTCATTCAGTAAGACATTTGTAAAAAAAAAAAAAAGAAAAAAGAAAAAGAGAAGAGCAAATTTATTCTATATTCCAAACTTAATTTGGAATATAAGCAAATGCAATTTCCTGTTGCCAACCAAATTGCACATGACATCTATCAAAATGTTCTTCCTAGCTTTCCAAAATAGCTTATAAATTGATTATTTATTGTTAAGAATAAAAGGCATGCAGAGTAAAAGGGGAAGGAGGGTTTGGCTCTCCGTATAAAAACAGTGCTATTCTCCCTACATACGTTCATCATTTACTTCTTGTGTCTTTATTTTCAGAAAACTTTAATCACTAGAACATTGTGGTGGTTTTACCCAGCTAAACAGCCGAACTCCACCACAACTGCTCACTCACTCCCCCTCCTCAAAGGAACAGGGGGAAAAAATATGATGGACAAGGGCTCAAGGGTTGAAATAAGGACAAGAAGGTTGCTCGCTAATTACCGTCACGGGCAAAACAGACTCAATATAAGGAGATTAATATAATTTATTACTATAACTAGCAGACTAGAGCAGTGAGAAACTAAAAGCAAACTGAAAACACCTTCCCCCCTCCAACCGCCCTCTTCTACCTCCTCCCCCTGAGCATCAAAGGGAACAGGGAATGGGGGCTGCGGTCAGCCCATATCGCTTCGTCTCTGCCGCTCCTTCACAGTCACTGTCTCTGCCCCAGCTCCAACGTGGGGTCCCTCCCACGGGATGCCGTCCTTCCCGAACGGATCCTGCGTGGGCTTCCCACAGGCTGCAGCTCTCCAAGAGCTGCTCCAATATGGGTCCGTACCACGGGGTCCATCCTTCAGGAGCAAACTGCTCCAGCATGGGTCTCCCACGGGTGGCAGCTCCCACCGGATCACCTGCTCCTGCGTGGGCTCCTCTCCACGGGCTGCAGGTCCGGCCCAGAGTCTGCTCCTGCAGGGGCTCTCCATGGGCTGCAGCCTCCTTCAGGCCACATCCACCTGCTCCTCCGTGGTCTCCTCCATGGGCTGCAGCATGGAAATCTGCTCTGCCATGATACCCCATGGGCTGCAGGAGGACAGCCTGCTCCACCATGGGCCTCCCCATAGGCTGCAGGGGAACTTCTGCTTCGGCGCCTGGAGCACCTCCTCCCCCTCCTTCTTCACTGACCTTGGTGTCTGCAGGGCTGTTCCTCACTCCTCTCTCTCCCAGCTGCTGTTGTGCAGCAGTTTTTTTCCCTTGCTTAAATCTGCTCTCACAGAGGTGCAAACAACATCGCTCATTGGTTCAGGTCTGGCCAGCGGCAGGTCCCTTTCGGAGCCGGCTGGAGCTGGCTCTTATCTGACATGGTGCAGCTTCTGGAATCTTCTCACAGAAGCCACCCCAGTGGCCCCCCTGCTACTAAACCTTTACCACGTAAACCCAATACAAACATCCTTAACTGTTTGGCTCTGCTGGTGAAGAAAGTAAGCCCTTTCCTACTTGTAACACGTGGTCTGCCTAGCTTTTTCTTCAATTGCACAGTATTGCTTAACATCACTTGCACTTGTTTTCCATCTGGAAAAACCGTCTGTAAATTTTGAGGGAGTGGTATGTTTGCCTTGGATTTCCAAATGTGCATGTTCCCCTAACGTTACTTATTACATTGCTAATAGCATCGGACTTTTCACCAGTGGCTGCCATTCATTCAGAAACATCTAATCTACACAAACAGTAGCTGTAGGACGTCAAAGGTATGTCTGACATCTTCTGAAAATGCTGAACGTAATGGCCATAATTTGTGCTATACAGTCAATATGTATACACAGTTGTGCTTTCTTGAAGCATCAGACCTCTTCACACATGATAAACAGCATGTCATGGTCATCTACGAGATCCTCAATCAATATATGGCAGCCCTACTCATGCATCAATTGATTTGGAAAGCCTGAGGTTAGATATAATTATAGTTCCTGTAATTCTGTATTCATAATAGTTCCTCATTCAATGCTAACATACAGATTTCTTTGGCATAAATTGTGGGAACTATATAATACATTTGAGTTGGGTAATAATATGAGAACTTCCACTACCTTTCTGTCATGATCTACCATTATATACTATTAAGCTAGATTGGTGGAATTTTTTTTGTTTGTCAAAGGAAGAGGAATAGCTTTACCTGTATTTTCTGCTGTCATTTAATATTGTGGGGAGGGTATTTGGTGGAAAAGGAATTCGTCCTTTCAACCTTAGTATTCGGCTGTTAAATCTGGACATTATCTTGAGAAAACATAGGAGCTCTTTCCCAATATTTGAAAAAATGCAAATTTCAAATTTAAAAAAAAAAGTTAGATGCAATTAGTATTTATATTTTCATAACAGTCAGAAGATCTAATTAAAATCAAGGCCATGAGGCATTATTATGCAAACTAAACATACAGAGTTGAAGAAGTAAAGGGAAATCAGTCACAGACCCTGTGCTATTTGCTCCCAGTTGTTCCACATAGGCTGCCAGCTCTGAGATGCTGGAAATAAACATTGAGATGCACTATGCTCACTAACTCCAATGAACTATGCTATCAGGTTAGCAAGCATATTTAAACAATTGCTTAAAAATGTATTAATAAATAAAAAATCTGACGCAATAAGATACTGTCTTTGAAATTTCACAGGCTTGTCAAATCATCTTGACAGCACGTCATGCCCTGTTACACTGGTATATTAGGTAAGGCTGAATGCCAAAATAAGAATGCATAACAAGACAATTATCCTGGCCCTAGTGTCTTTGTAACTTTCAGTATTAATCCAGTGTTACCAAATGTTACACTAGATAAGAATGAAGATTGCACCATTAGTTGTGTGCAACCACAGGGGACGCTTGTATTTCACATAGGTTAGAATTTATTTTCAAGAGTGCTGGCTTTGCATCTAATGCCAAAGCCTCACTATGCACTTCAGGTTTTTGAATGTACATGAATCTTGGGCTGAGCAAACTAATTTCCATCATGATTTTTTTCTGTTTGTAACACCCTCATAAAATAATTAACAAATAAAGCTCAGCCTAGTCATAGCACAGAAAACTCAAAATATGTTTCAAAAAGGCTTGAATTTGAAAAGTTTCGGCAGAGATGAGGAAATAGGTGAAGATCTACCAGTAAAGACTGACTTAATTCTAGCTGTCTACAGGATGTTATATGATGCTTTAAAAGCATTTACTCTATTAATTCCTTCCCCAGTTTATTCTCCTCAATTTTTTCAGACTGAAAAAATAAGCAGCCTTTATTTCTCATCATTTTGCCTTAACATTCTCTCAGTCACATTTAGCAAGGCTGGCCAGCGGCAGGATTGTCTCTTTTTCTACCTCCAGTGGTTCAGGAACAATTCAATTAAGTGGAAGGTTGTTACTATCAAATACTTGCAGACTTTAGCTGCATATGCAAGAACAACATGCCAATACCAGATAATCTGAAAATCAAACACATGACTACTCATCCCCGTAACCATTTCAGTTTCTGCCTTTTTATCTGTGGATTTCCCATCCATCCAGTTGCTTTTTTTTTTTTTTTTTTTTTCAGTTAGGAACTTGCATAGGAATACCAGTAACCCGACAGTTTTGACTTCTGAAATATAAAGTATATCACAAACACCCCCAAAAATTGTATGTGTACAAATGGAGATAATGAACTCTGAAAGCTTCTTTTATTAATATTCTGATCACATAGTTCAAACAATCTGTAGGGCTTAATGAATGCACAAAGACTCAAATGTCAATGGGTATGAAGTGAAATTGTATTTATATGTAAGTGGAATTGGTTTTTCAGCTAAGAACTGACTGAGGTGATTTGAAGATGAATCTCTGGCAACAGCAAGCTACAACAAAATGAAAGAATGAGCAAGTAACCATCTTTAAGACTGATAACAGAAGAACAACTGCATAACTTCATGTGTTTTAATGTTTATAATAAAATAAAATAAAAAGAACAATCTCCTTACACTTAATATGTATTCCTTTGTATATGAATTAATGCAAGTAACATTCCCAAAATCTAACAAAAATTACTATGGTGAAATTGCTTTGATTTGTTTGTACACTTCATTAACTATGTTCTCAGGTTAATTTTTTGAAATCATTCTTTCTATTTCCTAATTGGGAAATATACTGAGATGTCATATAAACAGTAGTCTCCGTGTGACTGGCATCTTAAATATTTCTGGAACAACTTGTATCCTAGTAAACACATGCATCTGTTCTGGAGTTCCAAAAGATTTTTGTAAAAAGAAGCTAGTCCTCAGTAAGACTGAAAATCTACACATGAAATTTGATTTATTTTAGGTGAAAATTTGCTGAGCATTTGTTTAAAAAATAAAAACCTAAACATACACAAAGAAATGTTTGTTCTGGGTAGCACATAGAAATAAATAGTAAGGTGGCAGCACTTAAACTATAACAAGGGCTACTGAGTTAAATCAGAAAACCAGAAAGCATTGATATGATTGCAACAGAGGTTCTCTTATGTGCAGTCAAACTGGATGACATTGACTGGAAATGATTTCCTTCAAATTTCAGGTTTTTCCCTGCTATCTAAAAATAAACAGAAAGGAAAACTGGACTACAAATTCCTGTTTCAGAGATCATAACACCACTCTCACTGTTTCTCCCTCAAATTTCTATAATCATGCCTGTTTTCAAATGTTTATTACCATTTGCTACAGTCAACAGGAAGGAGAAAAACAGGAGTAAGCATCATTGATATCCACCTTATCTCCTACCCAGATATGTTCATTTTTAGAGTTTACAGGAATACTTATATAATCAGTCTTCCTAGTTTATTTTTCCACTCTATGAAGTAACACCCCCATAGATAATGATACAATATAGTAATTAACTATCTCCTCCAGGTTAAACTCATTTTTAAAGCTTATTAGTTTCAGAGAGATTTAAAATTCAGCACATTTTAAGTATGTTGCCGAACTGGACTTCCAGGTTAGCCTGCTAACAGCTATTGTGTGCACCCCATGACAGCCATTCAGCCTTTCCTGACAATTGCTGTCAGTTCAGTGTTCTGAAATATCAGGCATGACAACATTGTCCAGTATATACTTCCATTTCAATGTTAACAACAGACAGAATTTCAAGATCAATTACATGTCTGTCATAACAGAAACATGTATGTATTAAGATATACAATGAGTTTCCACTGTTGAAATGTCTTTTAAATGTAGAACATAAAATATTGCCTGAGGTAGTTTTCCTAGTATATTTTTGGAACAGTTGAAATTGTCTTCAATATTTGGAAACAAGAATGATCACGTAATTGTCACTTTTTCAGAACAGTCTGCCATGGGAAAACTGCCAGGGTTCTTCCCCGCAATGAAAAGTGGCCTAGCATTTAAAATTGTGATTAACTTGATGCCACTAATTAATAACATTAACAGCTGTAGTTCTACTACCTAGGTTATATTTGTAGCATATTGTTCATAGTATGCTAACAAACATATTAAAACCCTAAAAATATGGAGTCAGTTTGCATTTCTTTGTCAACTTGATGATATGAAACAAAGATCAACTCTTTCTTTCCACATTATTATAGCAGGAATCAACACCAATATGAGGATAGTTCCACTTGAAAATCCAGAGAATGATTTTTCATCCATAAGATAAATGTCTGAGTCAGTTGGTTTATGGCAAGTTGGACTCATGCAAATTCTCTCCACTCAAATCGAAATAGAGCTCAGACATCATACTGAACAGCAGCTGCATGAGAGAGAGGTCTCTTACTCTCCATACCACAGACCTCAGTCCTGTCTGCAGCAGTTATAGATAAGGTACATTCACCACCACCACCAGAGACAGTAGCAGAACCTGAAGCTCAAAAACCAGATAGCTCTAATAGTTCCAAGCTAAAACTCATTATGCCGGATCTGTCAGCTCTTGCCTTTTTGTCTGTGCACTTGGGGGAACCAAGACCCCCTTCTCCACACTGAATACTCTAAGAGCTGAGCTGGAGTCTCTCTCACACCTTCACAGAAGTCTTTCTGCCTAGTCCCATACTGTTAGTAGGAACAGTGGGATGCATATACATTGCTTAGCTTCTTGCTTCAGGTAGTCTTGGAAAGTAAGAAGTTGGTCTTTGAGTGCATTCAGCAGAGAAGGTGCCTGAAAACCATATTTCCTATTTTTCTGGAAAGCACTCTGAACAATCCACGTATTCTCTGTTACCACAGTGTTAAAAGTAGAGTGAGTTATAGTCACTTCGAAATAATGGGATTGGTAACTACTGTCAAAGAAATACTCTGGACTGTGAACAGTAAAGCACCCAACCCCCCATGAACAAAATGACTGAAAACACATGCTTTTCCTCTACATTCCCTGTTAGCTACATCTAAATATGATTTTTTCCCAGTGTTTTGATATTTGTACTTCTTTTTCTCATGTCTTGTGTAGAAATGGTGCAACAGTATCACTGAGAGTTGTCAGCCCAAATTCTCACATGTTCACATGACTTCAAGATGATGTTAATTTGTCTCATCTTTCAAATACCGGCTGCCAGATGGTTCTCAGGCCAGTGTATTCAGATGGTCAAGTGATACGTATTTTTACTTTAGATCCCTATGGAAGAGCTGTTATAGCAGCTGGTATATATACATAGCAGCTTTATCATATATCTGGTAAAGAACCCTACAGAATGAGGGGTTCTTAGAAGTATCCAAAACCCATCAGATTTGTCAGATTTGGACCAAAAGAACCAGAGGAGACATGACATTTTATGCCATTTTTCATACTTTATTTCTAATTTTTCAAGGTTCTAAGTCAAAACAGCTGGAATTTTATCCAACTACCATTTGTGGCAGCGGACCAGATATGCAGATCAGCATCTGCGGGTTTTTAGCCTATATTATATTTAAGCAAAAAGAAGAGTTACTAGGGAAAGATTAGTGGTAATTCATAAGAAGTAAAACCCCGGAAGACAGGAGCAGCAGCCTAACACACTGAGTTTCCTATTTGAGAAGAACAGAAGTTCTCCCAGTTGCTACAAATTTCAGTGTCAATTAAGAAGAATTTCAGTGTCAGTTAAGAAGACAGGGAGTAGAAAATGCAATTAATAACCTAAATTATAAACTAGGAAAGAAAGAAAGCAAACAAGAAAAGTACATAATTTAATAACCAAAAGCCCTCTGAAAATGACAGTTATAAATCTAGAAAAGTGTATCTTTATTCAGAAGATACTCAGCAAAGTTGATTGGGACAGTAGGACTTTAAAAACACCATAAAAATTGTTTCACACCACTTGCATAGATATGGCATTACTTCCTCTGACTTTCCTCCATTACCTTGCCTATAATGATAACAGAGTAAGAAATATCAAAAAAAAAAAAAAAAAGAAAAACCATAAAGAAGGTAAGTACCCCTGAAATACTGTAACTTGAGTTTAGTTATTTAATCCTCTGTTTTGTGAAAATCCAACATAAAGAAGAAACAAAGAATAAAAGACTGAAATGGGATTTAATATTATTCATATTAATTGGATGAAGACTAATTTAGTTTAGCTGTTAGGACTACTAAATTCATCTGTTTTCAGAAGTCTTCCTTCAACACCTTTACTTGCAAATTAAAACATTGTTTCTGTATTCTTCTTGTGAATCAAAACCAAACTGCAGTTATAGCTATGCAATGTTTAATGGAAAAGACTCTGGCTTTTTTTTTTTTTTCATCCTGTTATGAGATAACATAACCCTAGAAAGGGGAGAAGAAAAAAACATTTAGAAGTATTTGTGGAGGTTTAGTTTTTCTCCCACCAAAGTGATCTAGAAATACACAAGAAATACAAAATATATTGTAAAGATTGCTCCCATCTATGGTCTATAGATTAGTTATGTAAGCTAATATCCAGAAATTTTCATATCTACTAACAACATGTCCCTACAGAGCTCCAAAACATAGGTGCCTCACACCAGGTAATAAATCACCTTAGATCTACTTCATAAGTCTTATAGTACAAAGACCTCCTATAAACATCGGGGCTCCCCTGTACCAACTAATCTACTGCTGTGGAGCCTGTTCAGCAACCAGCTGGAAAAAAAAGACAGAACTCCTGTCTAACAGATCTTAAAAAAAAAAGATAACCCAAACAAAAACCCCAGGCTATTACAGAATAAATATTCCTCCCTGAAGAATACAAAAATTGCCTTCATTAGCACCATGAANTCTTTTTTTTTAGATCTGTTAGACATGGGTTCTGTCTTCTGTCCACCTGGTTGCTGAACAGGCTCAACAATTCCCTTTCATTATCATTTAGAACACTGCTAATGTATGTAGAGTAAGAAACTCACCTGAGGCATTTTGCACACTTGAATATCACTTAGGAAGGTTCATCAGTGAATCCTGTT
>VXAL01004430.1:35952-75417 GCA_013399475.1 Chauna torquata
AAAAAGAAAAAGAAAAAGAAAAAGAAAAAGAAAAAGAAAAAGAAAAAGAAAAAGAAAAAGAAAAAGAAAAAGAAAAAGAAAAAGAAAAAGAAAAAGAGAAAGAAAAAGGAAAAAAAAAAGGCTGTCAACATATCTGTTAAAGCACACCCCCACAACACTTTCTGGTAGTCCCTCTGGAGACTTGCTCATCTCATCCAACATTAGAATTTTAAGTCACATTGTGTTACTTGATTTACTGCAATTTAAGTACAAGGTAAAAACAACAAAGGGGGTTTAAAAAAAGAGGCACCTGGGATATATGTAATTCTCATTGTAATTCTCATACTGTACAATTCTCATTGTACAGTAATTCTCAGAGAAAAAAAAAACAACAAAAAATGTAAAATAGCATTTCTTGAGGGGAAAATAAGTATTATTGAGGTATGTTATACAGTTATTCTGAGGTCAGTACCACAGAAATTTTAGAAGTCCAGCAAAAGTCTCGCATTCAGGAACGAGCCTGTCCTTTCTGACTTAACTTCCCAAAGGACTCATAATTTATAAGCATGCCTTCTGCATTATTATTTCTTTTAAAAAGAACGTAATGCTGACACAAGCAGCATTCTTTGTATCTCCAAATTCCTGAAAGAGATAACAATAGTTTTTTAACAATAGTTGTGTAAGGAATACACATCAGCAACCCTAAATGGATAGAAAGCACTGCATTTCACGATTAGTATATACTTTGATCTTACTTCACAGGAATATGAGTATCTCTGAAGTGATTAAATTAGTAGGTTCCACAGATTCTATTAAAATATCTTCTTTACCCACTGGCAAAAGTGAAAGCAATTCTTGCCCAACTTTCTTCTCTCGTATTTCATTTTTCACACACATTAAAGTAAAAATAGCATATGGCATGCTCTGCAAATATCTTGACATTCAGTTTATGATGAGACAAGTATGGAAATCTGCAAGTTGAAAAGACTTTTTTAAAGGAAATGTTTTTTGTCAAAGCCATTTCTATGAGAAAACCACTCTTCTCAAGTATTTCAAACTAGGGTGTTGCAATACAAGATGGCAAGACCTATTTAAAGATGCAAAGAAATTGCACTAACATTTCACTAACAGAAATATATATGTGTGTGTATATGTATATATACGTATATTGTCCTTACAAAAAATTCAAACTTTGCTTACGTAAATTTTAAGACCTTTTCATGGACAAAAAGAGAGGTTGACTGGCTTGTAGCTTACTATATCTTGTTTTTCCTTTTTGCCTTTCTGCAGCCATTGGGGATTCCCTCAATTTCTACACCATTTTAAAACTAGTAGAGATCTCTGACTTGATCAGCTTCCACTGCTGGTGGTTCCTCTCTTTGAAACCTGTGTCTAGGCACAAAGGTTTGGGAGACCTTACAGTGAATCTAGAGGCAAAGAATGTTCCTACCTTATTCGCATCCTCTACATCACTAAATGACTATCCCGTTTAGTCATGCACCCACATTTTCATTTATTCTTCTACTGCTCATGTAGTATTAGAGGATGTTCTTATTGCCTTTGACATGCCTTGCCATTTCAGTTCTAATTGAGCTTTGGCTTTCCTGACACCTTCCCTGCAGGCCAAGGAATTGTTTCTAAGTTCTCCTTTTGCAGACTGCCCTCCTTTGAATCTCCATTAACTCCTTTATGTACTAGGGTTCAGCCATGCGCTAGGGAGTTCAGCCAAGCTGGCCTACTGATATTACTATTTACAGGTAAGGTATTTGAACTAAATTTTAAAAGTTCTATGAATTATTTTGACTGAGCAGACAAGCTGATAAAAGCTTAGGGTTTCTTTTTCATTCGTTTGTTTGTTTTTTAACTGACATGGAAGACTCAAGAGTTTTATTATAAGTAGGCATGAGAAGTCTCAAGGAAAAAAAAATAGAGGAAGTATAGACATTATCTATATTTATCATCTTACAATTCCTTTTTAACGCACATTTTTCACCACTTCAGGGCTAGGATAAATTTTACTTAAAATATAAAAATATCCTCCATTTTTTTTAAAGAAACTTACTGCAAATTTAAAACTGGATTTTAAGTTTCACCAGGTATAACCTTATATGACTTACAGTGTTTACAGACCTGAATCCAATTGAATCCAAGACCTGTGAAACCAATATAGGTTTCTAGACCTGAATCTCACTGAACTTCAGTGACTTCAGAGAATGTCAGATGGTGATGAATTAGTAACAAATGAATAATAAAAATATTTAAAGTAGATAAAATATTAGAAATTAAATCATAGAAAAGACATTGGAAGATATGTAGACATTTTTCAATTTGAAATAATTAGAAGTTATTATGTCGATTTATAACCAGAAAGTTTATATACAAGTTGTATAATTCCATAGGAGAACATATTTTAAAGCATAAGATTTTTAACAGTGATAATATATATACAAATGCAGTTTAGGTAGCTAGAAGAAGAAATACTGAATTAATTTTTTACATCCTGGCCTTTAGTCTATTGTGTCCATCTAAGATTTGGTTTAAAAAAAAAATTCTTATTAGAGTACAAGTCTCACCAGAAATGCTGAGAAAGATCAATCCCTTTGTGATATCAATACTTCAAGGATTATCTTCATCAAGAAAATCATTGGAATCTTTCTTTGCTACTAGTTGCTTATAGTTATTCAATTTCTACTTCTCCCAAACCCTTTGAATTATGCAGTAGTCAATCATGTGAACACATCTTTTCCAGCGCTTCAGATAGTGAGCCTGTATTTTATATTTGCTTTTTACCCATAGGCAATTAGACATATAACTTTGTCTAGGATCACATCTTAATATCAAGTCTAAAGCTCAACGTTCTCAGCATCTGATCTTGCTCAGATTTTCCCTTAACCGACCCAAGTTAATGGGCCATGGATGAGGTGTTATTAATTGAGTAGCTTCCTAAAACTTCAGAACTGACACAAAACTACTTTCAGCTTGTTTACTAGTACTGTCTCTTTTCCAAGTAATATTTTTAAGTGTCTTTTGTTATCTCCCATTTCATAAAATGATGTTTTTGCTTAGTGAAACAGTAGTCGCAGAATCCAGCTTTCTGAAAATTGCAAATATATTGTTTCTTTTATTGTCTTTGGTTCTGGTTTAAACAGAACTTGCAGACAAGGAGCAGCAATATATCTGATCATTTTCTTCAAACAAACATCAGTTATTTTGACTAGTCCTAGAAGATATTTATCAGTATTCAATCAAAAAATGTAGTTAGCTGCTGAGTTCATCCTTCACCACAGAGCTCTTTGAACAGCTATTCAGATAAATGAATGGAGGCGTAGCTATCTGCATTTTCTATGTTAATGTAGCAAGTTTTTTTGTTTTCCCTTGTAGGCAGTGAAGCACCACACAGCTGCTCACTCACTTCCCACCCTCAGGGGTATGGGGGAAAGAACTGGAAAGGTAAAAGTGAGAAAACTCATGGATTGGCATAAAGACAGTTTAATAGGTAAATCAAAAGCTGCGCACACAAGCAAAGCAAAACAAGGAATCCATTCACTACTTCCCATCAGCAGGCAGATGTTCAAAGCAGGGTTCATCAAGAGTAATTTGGTTATTTGGGAAGACAAATGCCATCACTCCAAATGTGTTCCCTCCCCCTTCTTTCCCCTCAGATTTTATTGCTGGGCATGACACCACATGGTATGGGACATCCCTTTGGCCAGTCTGGATCAGCTGTCCTGGTCCTGTCCCCTCCCAGCTCCTTGTGCAGCCATAGCCCCCTCGCTGGCAGGGCAGCATGGGAAGCTGAGAAGTCCTTGGCTCTGTGCGAGCACTGCTCTGCGACAACTAAAACATCTGTGTGTTATCACCACTATTTTCATCATAAATCCAAGACACAGCACCATACCAACTACTATGAAGAAAATTAACCCTATTCCAAGACAAAACCAGGACACAAATCTATTATCCAGAGTTCACATTTCATAGTTCTTTAAGTTCACTTAATTTACGATCAGAAACAGTCTCATATAATTCATGACATATCCACTTTAATGAATAATTAGTTAATATTCAGAAGTACTGATCACTGCATCATTCACATCAGTACAGAACATGCAATGCTAAATATTAGCCATCTTATTCAGGCCTTTAAAAGGTTAAAAAAAAAAATTAGTATTTCTGATGGTCTGTTGCCAAACTAGACGGTCCAGGAAAAAAAAAAAAAGTCACTAGATTAAAAATTATTCTAAACATTCAGTAGCATTACAATTACAGTATCTCTAAAATGAAAATGGAGTTATATTCGTCAAATACAGCAGTGTAATGAACTGTGCTCTTGAGAGCTCACACATGTTTATGTTCTCAACTAAAGAGGAAGGACTGTTGTGCATGACTGACAAAGTGATGTAAACCTAGAGGAAGATATAACTATAATATTTGCTTTGGTCTCTACTACATACAGCTCAAGCTGTTACACAGATTACAGCTACATGATCTTATAGGTCAACATTAAGGTGTTTGTACACAATTGAGGTCTATTCTTTTTTAGGACAAGATAATAATTCATAAGGCTATTGACTCGCGCTCCTTAATAAGGGGCCCTTAGGAAAAGAGCTGATGATAACAAGCTGCTCACAAATATTTCTGCCTCCTTTATGCTACTAACAACCTTAATTCCCAGCTCACAGCTCTTCCACAAGACAGCAACTACTACTTGCCTCTGCACATTCTAGGAAACTCAGGGAGCTGGAGCAAGTCCTTCATGTCTAGAATTCAAATCCACAGGTAAATAAGTCTCAGTTTATGAACATTTCACTACTACATAATACAAATGAAGGGAAGGATGGAGAAAAGAGAGGGAGAAAAAGTTCTTTTTTAGAGAACTTCTAACTTTTTCCCCAATTCAGATTAGAAACAACTACCATGGATATAAAACTAAAATTCACTCTAAAATGAACTTTAGTAATGAGAGTTAACTTACTTATTTAAGTCTAAAAATTTAAAAGCAAATCTTCCAGATTTCTAATGACTTCAGCATTTAAAAAAATAACCACACACACACAAGTCTGTAACCAATTTTTTTCTACAGCTCTTAAAGCAGGAAACACATCTCAACTGTACTGAAGTCACAAAGCAAATGTATAGTAAATCATTTGAAACTAAAAATTGTTACCTCAGCTCTCCTTTGAACTCAGACACCTCAGGGGAACCGATTCAGGTTATCTTTTTATATACAGAAGGTTTATAGTCTTCATAGGGAAAAAGAATTCCCAGATCAAAACCACTTCATGTATAACTCTCTAGGTCAAATTTGATTAAATATTTTAAGGTACTATTAAAAAAAAAAGAGAGAGAGAAAAATACAGAACAGAGAATGACAGAGACAGAATAGGAGAATGAGATAGAGACGGACAGAGAGGCAACAGGGAGGTGACAGAGAGAGAGGCAGCTTGAGAGACAGATGCCCAAGAGAGGCAGACAACTGAGAGAAAACTAAATATGCTTCAGTGATGAGCCACAAGCCTCATTTTTCAGGGCAGCATTGGGACTGCACCCACAAGTACAAACCCTTGTTGCTTACAGTTAATTCTAAGTGCCAAAGGAATTGTTGAAAAACAGGAGCCCGGGGAAAAAGGGCAGTCTTTAAACCAGAGAACAAGAAGACTATTTCCTGTTTGCAATAAACAATCGCCTCTGCTAAAAGTAACAGTGCAATTAGTAAAGTCGGACTCAAAAACTAGAATAAACTGATGATAGTGATTGATGTACTGCGCTGATGTGGCAAGGTTTTGGTAGCAGGGAGGCTATGGGGGTGGCCTCTGTAAGAAGATTCCAGAAGCTGCCCCATATCAGATAAGAGCCAGCTCCAACCAGCTCCAAAAGGGACCTGCCACAAGCCAAAGCTGAGCCAGTGAGCTATGCTGGTTGTGCCTCTGTGAAAGCAGATTCATGAAAGTGAAAAAACTGCTGTGCTACAGCAGGTAGGAGAGAGGAATGAGAAAATGTAGAGAAAAACAACTCTGCAGACACCAAGGTCAGTAAAGATGGAGGGAAAGGAAGCACCGGAGCAGAAGTTCTCCTGCAGCCCGTGGGAAGGACCATGGTTGAGCAGGCTTTCTCCCTGCAGCCCATGGTGTGCCACGACAGAGCAGGTGGATATGCCCTGACCTGAAGGAGGCTGCAGCCCATGGAGACCCAAGCAGGAGTAGACTACAGGCTAGAACTGCAGCCTGTGGAGAGGAGTCCACGTGGAGCAGGTTTTCTGGCAGGAGCTGCAGCCTGTGGGGGGACCATGCTGGAGCAGTCCTTTCCTGAAGGATGGACCCTGTGGTATGGACCCATATTGGAGCAGCTCTTNTGGAGGGAAAGGAAGCACCGGAGCAGAAGTTCTCCTGCAGCCCGTGGGAAGGACCATGGTTGAGCAGGCTTTCTCCCTGCAGCCCATGGTGTGCCACGACAGAGCAGGTGGATATGCCCTGACCTGAAGGAGGCTGCAGCCCATGGAGACCCAAGCAGGAGTAGACTACAGGCTAGAACTGCAGCCTGTGGAGAGGAGTCCACGTGGAGCAGGTTTTCTGGCAGGAGCTGCAGCCTGTGGGGGGACCATGCTGGAGCAGTCCTTTCCTGAAGGATGGACCCTGTGGTATGGACCCATATTGGAGCAGCTCTTGAAGAACTGCAGCCTATGGGAAGCCCACATAGGATCAGTTCAGGACGGACTGCATCCTGTGGGAAGGACCCCACACTGGAACAGGGGAAGAGCATGAGGATCAAGGAGCAGCAGAGACAAAGTGTTATGGACTGACCACAACCTCCATTCCCCATTCACCTGCACCACTCAGAGGGAGGAGGTAGAAGAATGCGGATGGGAGAAAGGTGGTTTTAGCTTGCTTTTAGTTCTCACTGCTCTAGTCTGTTATCAACAGGAAATAAATTAAATTAATCTTCTCTACTCTGAGTCTGTTTTGCCTGTGATGGTAATTGGTGAGTATCTCCCTGTCGCTATTTCAATCCATGAGCAATTTTTTCATTGTGTTTTCTTTGTGCTCTCATTGAGTGAGAGAACAGCATGGTGGTGCCTAGCTACCTACCAGTGTTAAACCACCATGCTTATAGCAAGAGCAGTTTCTGAAACTCTCTCAGAATTTTCACTTTCTAGAAGGCTCAAGTGGATTAACAGAGTCCAACTGGCCATCCATGACTAGCATCAGCTCCAGATGAATACTCTCCAAAGTGGAAAAAAACAGTTGTTAAGCATTTGCTGAGCTATTTATTTCAGAGAAATAACATATACAGACAACAGCACCCAACAATGTACCCAATAAGTACAAACAAAACAATTGCTATTAATGTTAGGACAATAAAAATATCCTTTCTAAAGAGACTCATTCAACTTCCCCTCTCCCAACACAACCTCTTTATGGCTTGATTTCAAAAAGAGAGTGTAGCAAGATGATCCTTTCTGGTAGACACAATTACTGTGCTTCTTAATCAAACTGTTAGCAAGTCTAAGTATGAACTTTGCAAAAAAAAAAAAAAAAGAAAGAAAAAGGCATGACAAACTACTTGCTAAAAAAGGAAATATATATTGAAAAATGTAATTAAGGCAACATGAGGAGAGACCTCTCCGTGTAGTCATATTTGTCTGTAGCTTAAACACACTAATTTGTAGATTTCTTAAAATGCAAGAACTAATTTGGTGATCTATGCTACTGCAAGTACCAAACCAGGAATGGATAATTACTCCATGGTGCATGTGGTTGTTGTGAGATAATTCTAACTGCCCTCTTGCGGAATATGATGAAACAATGTGCTTCAATTTCTCCCTGAAGACAACAACCTGAGACATATACTCTGATGCTGCAAATCTCAGCCAGGTCATTACTAATTAAGCATCCTAAATAACATCAGTCCTCCTTGAGGAAAAAACACACACCACTAACATAAGGAAATACTTAGAGTTAGATTTGTCCTGTGCAAAGTGGGAATTGCCAGAGTTTAAAAAGAAGTGCCAGCATATCCATTATATATTTGCTACTGTCTGAAACTCCATTAGAGTATCCCAGCAATCATTAGATTTAACAAAGATGGAGAATCAAAGCACTTTAGTTAAGAAAATTAATTTATCACCATCCTTTACTGGTTCCCTTCCACTCCAGTGTCCTCATTGTTATATTGAGGGCCCTATTTACAAAGTTTTCTTTCCAAGGACAGTTCCTTGCTTTCAAAATCCACAACTTTTACAGTGCACACTTGCAAAAAAAAAAAAAAAAAAAGCAAAAGGCAATCATCAAGGTCTTTCTATAGATGAAATTGTTTTTAAAATATGTATAGAAAAATAAAAGTAAAAGAAAATGAAGGTATCTTTAAATGAGTAAGTTGATACTTAAGTCAGTTACTTAATGTCAAATTCGTTATGAACAATAAATTTGAACTTTATTGACTAAGCTCTCTTTTGTTAGTCACACATTTCATTGTTACTTTTCCCTGAACAAATAAGTATTTCAGCTTGCGTGAGACTTTGAAATATAGTGCTTTTTTTTGTGTTGATTTGTTGTTTTTTTATGATAGACTGCCAGTAGACAGTAGACTGCCATTTTTATGATGACTACTGCCAGTAAAATTCAAATTTATGCAAGATTAAACAAAATGTATAAACAACATTTAGATAACTGGATTGATCTTTGTCTTTAAATGTTCATACCCAGTTAATAATGACTCCAGCTGACACATCTATTGGTTTGCAGAAATCTGTGACAACACGGAAAGTTTGTCTCTTCCCAGATGATCAAAAGTGGCACATAAATTTAGCCTTTTCTAAACTGCTTTGCTGCATACAGCAATAATAGATTGCCCTACTGTGTTAGGAAGAATGAAAGCTGGGAACTTCTGTCCTAGATTTCTGCTGAGCTGAGGGGCTATCAAATTCTGACCAGCCTTTCCTATCAGTTTAGTGGTGCAATCTCTGCACAACATATAATGAACTTCCGATAGCACTGCCTGTCAAAAACTGAACCAATCTCAGTACAGCATAAGACACTGATTCTTTATGAACCCCATAAGAAAGGCACCCAGACTCTGCAAATTACCATTTAAAGTTCTATTTATTAGAGCTAACACTATAGAGAAACAGTGGATAGTACAGATAAGCCTAATGCCCTGCCAAATGCTGTTTACCCTGAGTTGTGCAGTACTGAACAGGCCTCTGATCAGGGCGCATCATGCCATGCAGGTCCCGTCCATGGGACAGTTACACTGTTACAGTCATTCATGTTCTTATAGGATTTACAGGCACTGACACTATAAGGATTTATATAGCACTGCCAGTAAAGGCAAGGCCGTGCTGGCAGTGTAATCACCAGCACTAAGTGGGAGCTTCCTGCAGGCTGTCCTGTGACAAGGAGCCATCTGGGTTTGCCCTGTGCCCACATGGTGTACACAGCACAGTGCAAGCCTGAAGACCACGCTGCAGGTGCACAGCATGGCACAGCACAGGCCTGTGCCCACTTGGGTTAGCTGTGCTGTGGATCATTCGCTCTTTGAGGTACAGTGGTCTTCCAGTCAAGATCGCTACAGCCCATACCTCTAAAATCCTTCACTGGTGAGGGACTGTGCCCGGTTACAGAATTTAAAGCTGTTTGATCCCAGTTCCAAAGAACTTATGGTCTCATTTGCATCCCCCAGCACCATTAAGCTATTTCTCTGACTTGAGTCAGTGGGCTACTCTTCAAGCAAAGAGATATTTACAAGTTACTGACATGCAGGTCCTCAATTACTGCCACCATTATATGCAATGGGAACTGCATCTTGAAACTGGCTGTAACTAAAGTCATTGTCTTAAAACTTACTTGAATCCTGGATACCAGAACTTGCTTCTGAAGTCATATAGTCAGTTTTTGGTCAAAGACAATGGTGTGTGCAAAGCATTTAAGTCAAGATTGCCTGAATTCACACACACACACACCCCTACACACACAAAACTTGCAATTTTGCTTTTGAAAGCTTTCAAAGAATTGAGCTCTGCAACAAACTGAAACAGGCAAAATTGTGTCTGTATTATGAAATATTGTGGAACAGCTTTTTTAAGTGGTTGTCTAAAAATACATAATACACACATATACACAAACCATAAGTAGGTTGTTTTGTTCAGTACTTAGAATGCATAAGATGTTCTAGCTAATAAATAAATAAATAAATAAGTAATAATAATAATTTGCTGCATGGTCTGTGTTTGTAACCCCTGAGAACAGATGGAATTTTGAATTATCCTGTAAAAGGTCAACATAATAATTAAAGCTGTAACTATACGTGAGAAACTATAATCAGGCTTTTTCTGAGTAATAAAAAGAAGTCTACCGAAAAGCAAACTAAAGCCTTGTTACTGGATGAAGCAATACTTTTTTTTTTTTTTTTTGGAACACATCTCTAAAAAATAGTCACATTCCATAGTTTTCTATAGATTCAAATATACTTTCAGTCCTTCTTCAGTGCTCTATCATTTGGCCTGTGAATTGGTATACAAATGGAAAGTGAACTATATGTACTGTATATCATACTATATTGATCAACAACTTTCAGACAAGGCAAGCAGAATGCCAAAGAAGAGTCGAAAGACTCACAATGTGACTTCTCCTTCAGATCCAAGATCACTTCAGATCCTCTTTCAAGATGTTAGTCTTCCCATTCACTTAAGACAGACAATAGCTTTAGCCTACCAGACAGTCAGGAACCCCATGTAATTGACAAAGTATTTAAAAATATTCTTGGCCATTCTAAAGTCCAGAAGCAGAAAGTGTTAAGTAATCCCATTGAAATCACAAATTTCAGAGATTTCTCAGTCTATCCAGCTATAGCCGGGTCCCACATTCCTTCAAGGCTGACTCAAGGTGATCCTGAAAGTCCTTTCATCCAGTCCAGCTGGCTCCACAGCCAAGCTGATTTATGAGCCTCTCTCCTGGACCTTTCAGGACGATTTAGACCCAATGCTACTTCTTCCCTGAAATGCTTAACTTCCTGTAGGTAGTTATGTAATAAAGCCCTAAAATTTTTCCAGATGTTTTCGGACAACTCAGAGACCAAGTCCTTTATTAACCTCCGTTTCCTGATTTTCAGAAAGTAGAGTCTGGTTTTGGATTAATTTTATCTCTCCCTTTCTAAACTAATATCTCTTTTTCAGACCTTTGCCCTTACTCCACATCGTGTGTTAGTTTCCATAGCTTCTACAGAAGTGACAGTTCCCAGAAAGCTTGTACTTAAACCAGAAATACAATTTTATAAGTTAAACTACCCCTAGAGGGGCAATCACTAATGTTAATCCTAAAAATAAAAAAATTAAATTAAATTAAAAAAGACTTTATGGACTCTCAAACTATCTGTGAGGATTCAATCAACTCCAGCTTCTGTGGGACTTAATTCTGTTCACTGCTATGGGATCTGAGGACTGGCAAACTTTCTCAGTCAACTGCAGGATGGATCTGCTCACTTTTTCACAACTATTACACCTATCTAACAGAAGACATGGAAGGAATAATTAGTTCTTCTAGTAAGTAAAAGCAGGTTTTACAGATTATTCTCTTTTATCGGCTACCGCAAATGAAGAGCATGGGGCAAAGAAAAAGAAATTGCTATAAAAAATTGCAAACCTGTGGTCACAGTGTCTTGCTTTTCCTCTGCCTGCTTGTCTCTAAATTCAGAGTAAATCACAAAGGAACAAACATCCTTCGTATATCAAAGAGGAATGACATCTGTCTATCTAGTAAAATGCCAGTGTAAAGCCAAATGCACCATGGATGCTAGGCCTACATTCAGAAGAGGGCAAGGTCTCCATCAGCTCCAAAAGTAAAGGTTCCCAAACTAACATTTTGTAAACATCTGATGAAGCAAAGAGAACAAGAAAACTTGGATCCCTGTAAGGCTTCAGTAACAGCAGAAGGTAAAACCACAGTTTGTTAAAGAAAACCCAAGGAAGCTGACAAAAGAGAAAAACCCATCTACATACTGTTTCAAATACATTTATATGATTCCTTTTCTGCACATTATAAAAAATATAACTGCATGACCTCGTCTCAGAATTTTTACTTGCTTACTCAGAGTAGTCCTTAGGAATCATATTGAGCTAGAAGGTATTAAACACTGTAACTAACCACAGATTGATGCTCAACATGAAGCACCAAATTCTGTTCCCTCATAAAATACACTAAATCTGAAAGGGCTGCAAAAACAAAACAAAACAAAACAAAACAAAACAGTAAACAACATTCCAGTTCACAGAACATCATTCTAAGTGAACATTAAGCACTGGGACAAGTAAGTATTAAGCAAATCATACAAACTTTAAATTTCCTCCAGAAAATGAAAGCAAATTCTAATAGTCTGAAGGGCACTGTCAATATTTTAAAAATCTATATGATGGAATGAGAAGTGGCAGCCCCTTAAACTTGTCTTTCTTCAAGCAATTTTGTACAGTTATGGTGCACCATGAGAGACATAGTCTAAGGTTTTTGGTGGATTTTCTTTGCATACCTCTTCTTGTAGTTTCCTTAAAAATCTATCTGGACACATTTAGTGACATGACAGTGTTAGTGACATGCTTATGACTCATTTATAAGCAATTACGAAGTTACCAAATCAACAGATTTTTATATAGCAAATCTCCTATTGCAACACATTAGATTTCAAAATGAAGCAAAATGGTAAAATAATACAGCATAGCAAAGCATGATATAGTAACAAGAGATGATAAAAAAAATACAAAATATAATCAAAGCTATGATATGTAAGTGAATGTAGTTCTAATACATTGTGTCTATAACAGCATATGTATGCATCTGTTTATCTTGTTCTGAACCTCTCATATTGAGCAAATGCATGTTTTCACGGTAACTATGTAAGCAGCTTGATTCTGGCACTAAATTGTAGGATTCTGAAACTTCATAGTTCTTGAGAAAAAGGATAAAACAATACCATCAGACATCATTGGGCCAGAAATAAACTCATCTACTCATCTGGCAAAGTCATGATCAGCTGAGTTCTACAGCAAATAAATTTATGTTTTAAAAATATTTAGTATAACTGGAAAGGAAAGGGGAGGAAAAGGGAAGAGAGGGAAGGAAAGGGAATGGAAGGAAAGGGAAGGCAAGAAAAGGCAAGGGAAGGAAAAAGAGTTAGGGTTTTGTGAGTTAGAAAGCGCAGAGCCCCGGTTGTGGTGGGGCTGCAAATGGGCTGCCAATACAAAAGATATACGAAGGTTTTGCAAGAGAGAAAGCACATACCCCTGGTGGGGGGGTAAGGGGGTGGGGGGTTGCCAAGAGAAGGTTAGGGCTGCCAGAAGCTTTTAGTCCTGGACACTTTTTGGTTGGAGCCATAAGTGGAGGTCAGTGTTGGATTTAGGCACTTGTGTAGGGTTAGAGTTAGGGTTAAGGTTTTGGAAGTATGTAAGCATGGAGCCAAATTGGTGGTGACGCTGCTAAAGGAAGCTGAAGCTTTCAGTCCTGGCCACTTCTTTATCCTCTGCTTTCACAATCAAGTCTGCAATTTATTTGCATATTAATAACATACAGTTGTAGCTACTGCATTTTAAGATGAGAACTGACTGAATGATCTGTCCACACTATAAGTCTATCAAGAGAAATGTTTAATGATTTCAATGACCCATCTATTTCACAATTATCAGTAAGCAGGTTTCCACCAGAATATGTCTACATCATCTCAGTGGTTTTCAAAGTTCTCAACAAATAGAATTACAGTATCTGTTTTGTTTTATCTTGGCTATAGCAACTCTGCTCCAAAGTCTGTTTGGTAAGATCAGCTTAAAATCTTCAATACTTTGCAAACTATGTATCTATCATTCAGTCTGAATGTTTCGTGACTACATTCTAGAGAGTTAATTTTTTTCATGCATCACTGAATAAAAAAGAAAGTGTGCTACAAATGATCAAACATTTCAAAATTCTTTGTTTAGAAACATTGTGAACCCATCATAATTCATTATTATTCATACTCAAAATGTCAGAGAAATGTTTCCCTGTATGCTTCAAATTAAGCAGTATAGGTGCAGTTCTAACAAAAATGCATAATATTAGGATGAGGGTTGAAGGCTCCTGAAATATCATCCAAGTCCAGTAAACCTTGAACAGTGCAGTTCTTTGGTGCACTCAGCGCAGCTCAGGCAGTATCAGCTACTGTAGCAGTAGGAGTTCACAGCAATATTCAGTATTATTCACTCAGGCAGGGGGGCTCCATATCTCTTCAGCTGTATCCACTTACAACATTGGCAATAACTTTTCAAACTCCTTTGCTACCATCACTTAAGGCCATCTCCACAGACACAAGGTATCAGATTCACAGATTTTAATGCTACAAGTGAGATTTTTACATCTTTTTGATCTGGTCTCCTCTAAGTTCGTTAAGTAATCAAGTTTCAAGCTACTTTTCCTTCTATTAAGTAATCAAGTTTCAAGGTACTTTTCCCTCTATTAACCTTTTTGTGTTTTGCCTTTTTGGTAGGAATGGTTTAGCGAAAAGCTTTGAGACTTGATTTGAAGATACCAAGAACTGAAGAACAACCTGTCTCCCTCTATATCTTAACCAGATGACAAATAACAGGTACACAAACTTTAGCATTTTAGCTCAGACCAGGAGCAAGCTTTTGAAGATCTACCAGTCATCATTACTAACAATATGTTGGTTTGGATTGCAGAAAGGCCTTGAAGAGTATATACTGTAGTCTTGCTGTCTGAAGAAAATGCACTCTATTAATGGATCTTCAAGACCTGAGAACTTAGTTTACTCTTTGCACATGAGAGTTGCAGTTTGAGAAAGTTCCAGTAGAAGTCTCCCTTCTCAAATACATTATAGAAATTTTCTTTAATTATTACTTTCCTATGACATATTGAAGATACTACCACAGATAAAGTTTTGCACCTTGGAAAAGTAATACTTTGATCCAGCATTTGGATAACTGTTTTCATTATTACTAGACACACTCAAGAACAAACAACAACAACAACAAACAAAAAATAATGCACAGAACAAAGAGGAATTTGTTAGTTGATTGAAGGTGCTTTAACTTATAAAAAAAATATGATAAAATATGATGGCATATTAATTAAGACCTGTTCTCAATGAAATAGAAATAATTTACAGAAAAAATAGGATATTCGGGTAGTTTCCTGTAAACTTAACATTTACAATATTTCTGTTTACATTTCATTGAATGATTCCAACTGCTCATTTTCCTGAACCCTTTGGGAAATTGTATAAATATCAGGACAAGGAAAGATTACAAGTTACTGAAGCCATATGCCTGCATACACTGAGAAGAAAAGAAAGCTATAATACACAGTATGTTTAGGTTTTATCATTTACTATCCCTTATAAGCAATAATATATCCTTAGGTCAAGCAAACATTAAAGAGACTGGCCACTTTTAAAACTGAGACGTTTCTGTTCAGATATCAAAGTTAGATTTCTTTTTCCTTCAGGTTCCAGCTCCACAGAAACCAGAGTTATTGGTTTATCTTCACTTAATGCATGGCCCAATAAAACAGCCCCCACATGGAATTCAAATCAGGCTGGCAGGAATACTCAGAAGTCAGACAAAAGTAATATGAGTTACTAACAGGGTAAACTCTAAATTGAAATAAGAATGAAGATAATCAAGAACTGGAATAGAAAACAATGATTGCTTCTTCCCTCCTTACATGACAGATATTACACCCTTATTACAACGATGTTAAGCGCTTGTTTCAGTGCTGGATTGTTTCTGCACTGCTTATGAATTTGTTACCTACTTTTCCCTGTTGGAAGAATTGTCTCAGAGCAACTACTGAGATCTGAAGGTGCTCATTATATGAAGGAATATAAGCCAGCAACAAGGCAGAGTAAGGAAAAAATGCCTGTTTACAAGGTACCATGGTAGCCAGAGAAGTTGTGCTGGAAGGGCTGGATGAGCACTGCTCCCCTGGGCTCCTCTCACTTCCAGGTTCTGAGTCAGCTGAAAGAGCTGCAGCAAAACAACCATCTGCTGCTTCTGCCTTCCCTTCCTATTCTTAAACATGCAAGGTTCTGTAGTACCACAGTCCATTGCTAGTTTGATGAGAGTGGAAAAAATTCCCTTTGTACTCAAGTTGTTGTTTTGTGCAACCAGCAGATTTTCTGTAAGGGAAGTAACATTTAGCTCTTCAGGTCCAAATTACAGAATGCTGGGCAGAGAATGAACAACTCATGGGAGACTGCAGTCAGGCTCTCAACACATATACACTCTATAGCAATATTTGGTACAATGTGTTCTGATGGACTCTGACTCCTTTCTATCCCATCTGTTAACTCTGCTGATAATAGGTATCAGTCAGATCCATTACACAAGACTTTGCATTTATGATTTCCCCATTGTGCTTCAAGGAAATCAAAGCAACAAGGAATACTGAGTAAAAGGTAATATAGTAAAGTAATAACAAAGTAAAGGTAATACTTTAGCATTAGGTGGAAAACTAGCTCATTTGTGTTCCTAAGATAAAATGCAGCTTTCTTTAAAGCCCTAATATGCAAGTCAGTGGTCACTCAAAGAACAAAGACCACAAAAATTGAAATGAAGTAAACAAATGGAATAAAGAAAAGGTTTTCATTTCTAAAATATTCAAATATATAATACAGTCAGGGAGATAAGTTATGGAACCATAGCCTGAAACTCAACAGAAATTCTTCAGTAGAGGACACATGTCTAGAAAGAGGTATTGTAGAATGAACACTTTAGAATTTTCTCTGTTGAAATTATTGTATAATTTGGAGGAACTGAATGGATTTTATATAAATAAATACTTTGATCTGACTTCTAACATCATGATTTTGTTCTGCTTACTACATTCTGACATTTCCGTAGCACAAAATATCATGATGTACAATGTCTACCTGTTTAGATATTGTTATTCAAGACTGATACACCCATAGACATTCATCATTTAATTTTAATACCCCCACTGAAGTGACCAATAAATCTTTTGGGTAAAATACAGAACACTTTACAAGAAATGTAAAATGCAATATTAAACAACAGAGCAGTTGATCTGTTATTTGTTTTCTTGCTTATTCCATTTTTACTTTCCTTTCTACTGGCCACAGACATGTATTATTTAGCTAGAAATTATCACTGCAGTACAGCCTTAAAGAACAGATTCCTTTATTATTCTTCCAGTGCAAACATTTAGAAAGGTATGTTCCATGCTTTTAGCGATTTGCAGTTTAAGCAAATACACAATGGGAAAAAAATACAAGAACAAATGCAGAAGTCAGTGTTTCTTCCTACAAAGATAGGTGTGGGAGAGGTGAAAGATAAAGTACAAGCAATAGCTACATTTTTAAAGATTCTGGAACTAGGTATTCTTGCCCTACAAAACCTCTTACCAGTCGTGGTTTAGCCCCGACAGGCAGCTAAGTGCCACACAGCTGCTCACTCGCTCTCCCCAGGTGGGATGGGGAGAGAATCAGAAAGGTAAAAGTGCCAGAACACATGGGTTGAGATAAAGACAGTTCACTAGGTAAAGCAAAAGACGTGCACACAAGCAAAGCAAGACAAGGAATTCATTCACTACTTCCCACGGGCAGGCAGGTGTTCAGCCACTGCCAGGAAAGCAGGGCTCATCACGCGTAACAGTTTCTTGGGAAGACAAATGCCATCACTCCCAGCGTCCCCCCTTCCTCCTTCTTTACCCCAGCTTTTATTGCTGAGCATGATGTCATATGGCGTGGAATATCTCTTTGGTCAGTCTGGGTCACCTGCCCTGGCTATATCTCCTCCCAGCTCCCTGTGCACCCCCAGCCTCCTCGCTGACAGGGCAGCACAAGAAGCAAAAAAGTCCTTGGCTCTGTGTAAATACAGCTCTGCAACAACCAAAAACATCACCACTATTTTCATCAAAAATCCAAAACACAGCATTGCATGAAACTCTACAAAGAATATTACCTCTGTCCCAGCCAACACCATGACAAGGGGGTAATTTTAGTAGTCACAGAAAACAAACAAGCAATCTTTGCACTTGAAAAAAAAGTTCCTTGAAAAAAACCGTTCTAGGGACTTCACCACATTAGACTGTAGTTGCACTGCAGCTGGATTAAATATTTCAAGTCATGTCTGAATGCACTCAGTCTATTTCCAAACAACATGAAAAATTGAAACAGTAACACTTACTTCATTAATTCTTTATAAATACATAACAGATGTGATTTTAGGATATGAATGAAAAATTTCACAAAAAGATGAGCAGTCTTATCAGTCTTTTCATCAAAATCTTCTGTAAGGCTCACAGCAAGAAAATATGTCAGAGAAAATAACCACAAACTACAGAGTTACTTTACAAGAAATATTACATGTAACATTCACTGTAATGATACTGCGGATGATCATCTGTCTGTTCCAGTTAGGCAAATGTCTGTTTTTTCTCTAACAACTGCTAATATCAGTTAGTTGGTATAAATGTTTGAAACTTAGGTAGTAATTTATAGTGCTCACTGCTGGTTTGTGAATTAACTACCTGGCTGTTAAATATTTCGCTTGTGGAATTTCCATGCAATTGGGAAGGAAATATAAAGTCTCTCTCAGAGAGTGGTCAGGCACTGGAACAGCCTGACCAGGGAGGTGGTGGAGTCACCGACTCTCACGGTTTTTAAGAAGCGCCTGGACAAGGTGCTACAAGATATGGTTTAGTAGCTGAGTGGGTAGTATTGGTGATAGGATGACGGTTGGACTAGATGATCTTGTAGGTCCTTTCCAACCTTGTGATTCTGTGATTCTGTGATTCTGTGAAATATAAAGTCAACAATAGATAACTTCTGCCTCTTCACCCCACATATATCAAGGTTACACACATGTGACAAGGCATGTTTTGCATTTCCCCAACTGATGTTTTCTCTTCTTTCATAAACTATGAGTTAGAGGACAGAAGTCATTCCATAGATATATTAAGACACCCTGCATTTCTGAATCTTTTGAGAGAGAAATAATTTTCTGAAAGATAATCTCTAAACTCTCTGTTACAGTCCTAACACAAAAAGCAAGCTTTTTTTTTTTTTTTTTGGTATGAAAATAACATCTTTAAAGAATGCATGGGCAGGATTTGAGAAATTGCATTAGTTTTCACTTTTAGTCCCAAATACATAAATTTTTATTCTGTGAGAACAACTTTCACACTAAACAACTATTTTTTTAAAGTATACTTCTTAATTGTTCTTTTCAATTTTCCAGCGCTTGTGGAAGGAGAAGCACCTATGACCCGTCAAAATAAAGGCTAAAGGAACGTTTCTAGGAAAAAAGCATCCAGCATCCTTGGAACGGAGTTAATTATTTTTCATTTTCCTCTTTGTAGTGCACGGTTTTTTTTTTTTTTTTTTTTTTTTTTTTTTTTTTTTAAGTAGAATGGAGAAAGAAGCTGAAAAGTGAAGTAACAAGTGTGCTCCATTAGTGAGGAGATGGAGCTCAGCTCTGGCAGCTCCACTCACTGCTTCCCCACTTCTCTCACTTTAAGACAGACACCATCCTAAGAGACACAAAGGCAGTGGAATTACACCATGCCCAGACCCATTCTGCCTGTCCCATACAGTCCAGCCAGATTACATCTCCCAGGCCTCCCAGCCCATGGTCATTTTGTGTTCCTTGCAGACAGTAACAAAAGGGATGGCTGGAGGTAGAGGACAACAGTTCATCTAGTCTGCTTAATGCTGTATTACTGAGCTTACAAGTCCCACAGCATCACCCATTTCCTGACAGTCAGTTCCCACCTCAGCACCACCCCAGTACTGTCTTCTCCAACCTCCCTCCCTCCCCACCATCAGCCACATCCATAGCCCTTCCTCCTGCTGCCACTCCAGTCCATCACCCAACACCATCTTCCTATCCAGTCCTCCACTTCAGAGGAGCCAAACAGGGAAGGCACGACTACAGCAGGATCTCGAGATGAGAGAAGGATGTAGTTGCTCAGCAGAATCAGAGAATGAAGGAGAACAAAATATCAAAGTGCAATTGCATCAGGGAACCACTTCACTCTGGAGAGAGATATACTAATCACACAAGGAAGTATTAGAAGAGGTCTTAATCCAGGTGTTCCGTTGTCAGATTAGCACTTTAATTGATATACACTCTTTGTACAGAGCACCAAGTGAGAAAACACTTTTTTTTCACTCTCATCATAAGTTGAGAGGCTAAGACATACAATGCAAAGTGCAGCCGTCATCTTAACCATTCTCTTTTTCGAACACAAAGAATAGTTCAGTACTTGTCTTCTTGGGTTGTGCTCTCGATTGATGGACTACATGAATTAGCAGTCTGTTCTCCGTCTCTGGAAACAGAGAAGTTGATTTTGCAGTGACTGTGGATCCTAGCACTCACTGCTGAAAACTTAGTGATATTTGCCCCAAATAAAATGTGCCAGTTTCTTCCCCTGTCTCAAATTTCTCATCCTATGGTTCTGCAGAACTTTATTATTCCCTTCCATGTTATAGAAAGATGATGGGAAAATATTGATAAAATTAATTTTACATAGTAATATGCAAGATAAATAACAGAGTTCACTCCCAAATGGTGTATCTGTTCAAATGTAAGTGTTCACTGCTTATCATTGCTTTAGAAATTTCACATAGGACTCTTTTCGATAGTGACACTAAAAACAATCAACTATCAAACATAAGGATTAGAACTGGCAGAAAGGACAGACACATAACCAAAACACGAACAACCCTGTAAACACATTAATGAAGCTTCTGGTCATATCCACTTAGTAAAGGCATTTCAAAGGGTAAGAAAAAGGACAAATCCAGATTTTTTTTTTCTGGTCTAAAACTTTTTTCTGCTATACTCTAACATAGTCCACCACTCAGCAAAATACAATATGTAACATGTATTTCTAATGAGCCCACCTCTTTTTACTTAGGCCTCTAAACATGCAATCAGTAGTGGCTTGAACCATTCTAAGCTACCACAATTGCAGCTGGTTACATAGAAGCCAAAGTTTTCCATATCCCCAGTCTTCAGCTATCCCGTCCCAGCCAAAAAAAAAATTACACATATGATCTTAAATTAATCTTCAAACAGCAGTCTTCTAGGGAAGAATGATTATTTTTGGTTAATTGATCCCACACAGAGCTATGAGTGACAAATCAACCTAATTGCATGACCATTTATACAGACTACTCAGTTTTCATTTAAAAAAAATAGAAATGTATGGTGCTAATGGAGTATTTCAAAATGCAGAAGGGGGAAAAAACAACACAGTTTAACTGCATTTAGAAAGCACTTTAAAGCTACATAACTCGCAAAAGCCAAAAAGTTTATAGCATTATTGGGTCTTCAATATGGGCTGTAGCATAAATAATGCTTGTTGGAAAGATTTCTGACTGCCTACACTTTTTTCAAAGTATTTGACTGTATGTCTTTTAAAATTAAAATACCTGTGGTTGTGGGGTCACCTAGTGGCAAGCTGCACTTTTATGTATAAAATGACTGATCATCAGTTATCAGAAATCTGTATTCTTTTACACACAGAGAACTTTATGCTCTTACTTCCATAACAAACAACTGTGTAAGATGAACTCTAAAACAAAGCATCAATAAATAACAACTGAACGAAATATATTGGCAATTCTACCAACACCCCCTCCCCCCAAACTGACATTTTTTTACAGGAGCTGAAAAGTAGACTTTGAAAATAAAACTTTTTATCCTGTACACCCTGTCAGAGCCCAATACTCTCTCAGCAGGTTCTTTTAGACATTCCACATGAGGAGGGCTTAATGTTTACAGAATTCACAGAATTCACAGAATCGTCTAGGTTGGAAGAGACCTCCAAGATCATCTAGTCCAACCTCTGTCCTAACACTAACAGACCTCCACTAAACCATATCACTAAGGGCTACATCTAAACTTCTTTTAAAGACCTCCGGGGACGGCACCAAATTTACTTACTTAAAGATATTTAAAGTACATTGGATTTTGACTTAGAGTGACACAATAATGTGGTGAAAACACAATACAAGCACAATATAGTAATTGCAATATACAGCATGATCACAGTACAAACATGATTTCTACTTTCAGTCTCTGTACGCTGGCTACCATGGTGCTAGGCATCCCCAGTCACCAGGAGGCAATATGTAATGCACACCCTGTTTTTCCTTGCCTCTATCAAAGAAGGACAAAGCAGGGACAGATTGCCAATTATATCAAAGCTGAGCTCAGATACAGTGAGGAGTAGGCCATCTGGAAAACCGTTTTATCTCCTTTATCCCAAGCTGCGCAACACAAAACATGCAAGAATTACAAAGATCAGGAGAAGAAGAGCTTTTCATTTGTAAAGGTTTCCTAAAACTGGATACCTTGGCCATGCAGCCAAAGAAAGAGATTTTCAGTGGTGACTGCTTGACTGGTGTTCCCGTGTGATGGAGGAATATTCTTGCTGCATAGATAAGAATCCCTTCTGAGTATCCTAGACAGCACAAAGGAACTCTGTCAGTATTCCAGACAGCATTGTTTATTTTTCTCTTATTGTCATTCACACAAGTTATTTTCTTCTGGTGACCCAGCATCAGATTTCCACAGAAACTACTCATATATTTATGACATATTGATGACACCAAGCTGAGTGCTGTGGTCAACACGCTGGAGGAAAGGGATGCCATCCAGAAGGACATTGATAGCCCTGAGGGGCTGGCCTGTGAAAATAACATGCAGTTCAACAAGGCCAAGTACAAGGTCCTGCATCTGGGCCAGGGCAATCCCAAACATGAATAGAGGCTGGCTGATGAGTGGATTGACAGCAGCTCTGTGGAGAAGGACTTGGGCATAATGGTGGATGAAAAGTTTGACATGAGCTGGCAATGTGTGGTTGCAGAAAGCCAGCTGTATCCTGGGCTCCATCAAAAGAAGCATGGCCAGCAGGTTGAAGGAGGTGATTCTCCCCCTCTGCTCTGCTCTCATGAGACCCCACCTGGAGTACTTCATTCAGCTCTGGGGTCCCCAGCATAAGAAGGGCATGGACTTGTTGGAGCAAGTCCAGAGGAGGGCCATGGGGATGATCAGAGGGCTGGAGCACCTCTCCTGTGAAGAAAAGCTGAGACGGTCAGGGTTGTTTAACCTAGAGAAGAGAAGGCTCCAATGAGACCTGATAGTGGCCTTCTGGTACCTAAAGGGGGCCTACAGGAAAGATGGGGAGACACTCTTTTGTCAGAGACTGTAGCACTAGGACAAGGGGTAATGGTTTTAAACTAAAAAAGGTAGGTTTAGATTAGACATTAGAAAGAAATTCTTTACTATGAGGGTGGTGAGGCACTGGAACAGGTTGCCCAGAGAGGTCGTGAATGCCCCTTCCCTGGAAGTGTTCAAGGTCAGGTTGGCTGGGGCTTTGAGCAACCTGATCTAGTGGAAGGTGTCCCTGCCCATGTCAAAGGGATTGGAACTAGACAATCTTTAAGGTCCCTTCTAACTCAAACAATTCTACAATTCTGTATTTAGATCTTATAAAATATTCTCTTATTTTAAAAATTAAACATTTCTTATGAACAGAGAATGCCACAGGTTTTATGCTTTGCTTCTTCTGTTCAAACTCTACCTCCAGTTTTCCTATACGCTTCCTAAGCTGTCTTCCTTAAGGCTTTCTCACTGATCAGTTCTCCTTATCTTTCTGCCAATTTTCCCCTTTCCTTTTTTATGCCCAGGGCCCTTATGAAAAAACATATCCGGATCTTTTTCAGGCAAGCAGTCTGGCTAAACCTACACTCTACAGAGCAAAATTCCAATGTTTCCCAGAGAGGCATCATATATGGATTCTTTACTTGCTCCTCTCAGAGTCCCTGGCACTAAGTTCTGGCCTGCAGATGATTTGGTGGTACGTTCTGGGTTCCAAAGACACTCACACTTAAATTACAAACATTTTACTAACACCTCTCCAGCTGCTCAGATACCTTATGCTGTACCCATACCATTACAGCACTAATTCATCAATGCCAGCTTCTCTAATCTTTCTGGGTTTGTTTTGTTTTGTTTGTTGCTGTTGTTGTTTGTTTGTTTCCTGTTTATTTGTTTGTTTTAATTTACCTAGATATATCCCTTAGCAAGCAGTATGTCCACTCCAGCTCCACGGGGCTGTGCAGATCCTGAATACAGTCTTGAAAGCTGGTAATATGCACTTCAGTTGCTCTCTAAGAAATCAGAGAAACAACAAGAAATGTAGATTTTTCTACAGAAATACATCACAGTTTTATCATATATAGGATCATTAAAGACAAGACAAACTCACAGTTTACATCCAGATAGATCTCTATCGTATGATCCTGCACTAACATATCCAGGGTCCACCTCTAAAAGCCGGAGGCTTCCCCAGGACTCAGTAACCACCTCCCAGCAGCTCCAAAATTCTGGCAGCTCAGCCTGCCCCTCACAAGCAGGAAGAAGCATCCAGCAGAAGCATTGATCTCATCAGATTAATCCTACTATCCTCAATTACTTCATGTATCTCATCCACCAACATCATTTTGCTTAACAGCTCTTATCAGCTGGATCTCATCATCAGCTATGTGGAAAGTTCACTGAACTCATTGCAGAGAACAGATAGGAATCACTTGCTCATCTGCATGACAGGCTACAGAAATTCTGTGCAGCTATGTTGTTCCTTCATAAATTTCTGTCTACATGAAACTGTACATATTTTCATATGTCTGCCTTAAGCCTGCTTTACCAAAGAAACCTTTTCATTATCTATGTATAGGAATAATTGATTCTTTTGTTCAAATTACTCTATCAAAACTGTCTCTTACCATTCCAAAGAAGCATTACATAGTAGCTATAAAATAATAAGGACTGAACTGCTCTTTGAATCACTCATGTGGTCTTGCAGCTTCATGTAGGACCTTTCCAGAAAAATTAACTACACTCAGGACTGCTTAAAATCACAAAGTCAGTTTTTTACAGTCCACATTAGGATAGCATAATTGAATAAACCTATTAACGTAACAAACGCAGGAAGAGATTGGTCAATTAGTCAACCTGATTTTCACTGCTTATACAGCTGTAAGGCAATATTTTCCACGCATGGGTGAAAGAACTAAGATATGCTCAGGCAGACAGGGACATCCATAAACCTACAAATAAAAATATTTGTGTGAACATTTTAGTTCAATTTCTACATATAAAGATATCCCATTGCCTCACCTGTGGCAATTAAACTCTTTTTATTGTACAAGTATTGTAGCACTGAACAGATAATAATATTAGTCTTTCAAAGTGACCTGAAAAGTATTTGCTATACAATTTAAGTATTAGAATTAACTCTTTCACAGATTCTTTGCATCAGAGGTGGTATCCTTTCCCTTACAGAAAAAGGAAGGATCATTTCTATCTATAGTGATGAACAAGTGTGGAAAAATCACAAGAAATGAAAAATATAAAACAGATGAACAAACTTGGGAAATCTCATGACCTACTACAGAAACTTCAAATGTATTCCTAAGGCCTCTTTCCAGTATTGCTAAAGAATATGTAGTCATTGTTACCTTTTCATCTCTTCTCACCCATTTCTAGATTTTTAGTGTTTAAGTGACAAATCTCCTATATACCCTTTGTTTTGTACCCATTGTAATATAGAAAACATACAAGACAAAGCTGACTTTCTTCATCCCAGACTAGGATATCATAAATTGCAAAGGACACAGAGCAAGCAGGAATCCTATTAAGACTTGTTTGCAGCACTGAGGAGCTATTCTGGAGCAGCTGTTTTTCATGCACACATGCATCAAGTCATCTCCTAAAATGGCCTGAAGCAGATATCAGAACTTCAGAGCTGTCCCTCAGGAATACCTGTCTGTATTTATTATTAGTCCAGAAACTCCAGCTTAAGATCAGCCACATCAGAACACAATAGAGGGCCGGGCATTTTGTCCATCTAGCCTAGTACTCTGTCTTGGTGGCAATAGGAGACATTACTTAGGGGGAGGAGTGATACTCCTACCTATCTGTCTTCAAGCTGTCCTTCCAATTCCGTAGTTGTTTGTGTATATTTCTATTTTTGATGTATTTAGAAAGCTTTTTACATCAGTTTTCATGCTTTTCAAGGTGATCCTCTGTTCTTTTTTGAGTCCTCTTAATTTGGCCTGACCTGTCTCAGGGACTTTCCTGTTCTACTCTTCTTGACATGGTCCTGAGCAATCTGCTCTAGATGACCCTTCTCAAGCAGGGGGGTTGAACCAGATGATCTCCAGAGGTCCCTTCCAACATCAACCATTCTGTGATTCTGTGACAAAATTTCCATCACTTACATGCCAGCCTTGTCCCTGTAGCAGCCTCTTTAGCTTTTCTGTTGAGAGGAGTTTTCTGACTTTTCTGATTTTTTGTGTCATATATTTAACCCAAGCTTCTAAAACTGTATTATTGATATCTTTAACAATGTCCACGCTGCTTGCAGGCTTCTTAGTTGTTGGAATGTTCCTTTTAGGGTTGGTGGTGCAAGGAAGATTTTAAAACTACTTGCGTTGTTTTTACACAGTTGGCTCTCTTGAAACTGAATTCTGTATTTATTTGACCTTCTATCTCTCACTGCATTTTTAAACCTGTACTTTTGCTGCTACTACAGAGCAGCTCTCTGACTAGTATTTCTTGAAATATGTTCTACACACTAGTTAAGACCACATTCGGAACACAGTTCTTTCCTTTTTGGCAATAAGAGTAACTGCTCAGTAAAGCACTATTTATTTTTCTTCATCCAAAAGTCTCTCTCTGCACCATATATTGATAAAAAATTGATCTAGACTGTATGTGGATAGTTGAAATCTCCCATTACAGCCAGCTGTTTTAAATTAGAATAGAATAGAATAGAATAGAATAGAATAGAATAGAATAGAATAGAATAGAATAGAATAGAATAGTTCAGCTGGCAGTGCCCTTCAAAGATCATCCAGTCCAACTGCTGGACTGCTTCAGGGCTAACCAAAAGTTAAAGCATATTATTGAGGGCATTGTCCAAATGCCTCTTGAACACTGATGGGCATAGGGCATCAACCGCCTCTCTAGGAAGCCTGTTGCAGTGTTTGACCACCCTCACAGTAAAGAAATGTTTCCTGATGTCCAGTCTGAACCTCCCCTGGTGCAGCTTTGTGCCATTCCCATGTGTCCTGTCATCCGTTACCAGGGAGCAGAGACGGGCACCTCCCTCTGTGCTTCCCTTCCTCAGGAAGTTGCAGAGAGCAATGAGGTCACCTCTGAGCCTTCTTTTCTCCAGACTGGACTATTCAAGTGTCCTCAGCCTCTCCTCTTAGGACATGCCTTCTAGCCCTGACACGAGCTTTGTTGCCCCCCTCTGGATGCATTCGAGTACCTTAACATCCTTCTAATATTGTGGATCTGAAAACTGCACACAATATTCAAGATGAGGCTGCACCAATACTAAATATAGCCAGAGAATCAGCTCTTTCGACCAGCTGGTTATGCTGTGTTTAGTGCACCCTAAAATGCAGTTTTCCCTCTTGGCTGCCAGGGCACACTGCTGGTTCATGCTGAGCCTGCTGTCGACCAGTACCCCCAGATCCTTTTTTGCTGAGCTGATCTCCAGCCATACCTGTGTCTGGCATTACTCTGTCCTAGGTGTAGCACCCAGCATTTACCTTTGTTGAACTTCATGCCATTGCTAGTCATCCAGTTTTCCAATACATCTAGATCCCTCTTTCTAGGACCCTTTGTCCCTCCAGAGTCAACAACACCTCCCAGTTTAGTGTCATCAGCAAACATGCTGAGGGTGCACTCCACTCCTGCATCCAGATCGCTGATAAAAATGTTGAACAGGACTGGCCCTAGAATTGAGCCCTGGGGAACACAACTAGTGGCCAGCTGCCAGCCAGATGTAGCACTGTTCACTACAACCGTTTGAGCTCTACCATTGAGCCAATTCACCACCCAGTGTAGCATGTATCTGTTTATCTCACAGTTGGACAATTTGTCCAGGACACTGTGAGACAGTATGAGGGGCCTTACTAAAGTCCAGAAAGATTACATCCACCACCTTCCCTTCATTCATTGAGTGACTTCATTACAGAAGATCAAATTGTTAAGGCAGGACTTTGCCCTGATGAACCCATGTTGGCTATGCTGGCTATGCAATTGCTCCTGTCTTTCGTCTTATTTAACATTTCCCAATCATGATCATCATCCTATGCATCCTATTACTACCACCTTACTATTGCATTTACAGTATTACAGTTGAAGATGTCCACATGTGAGGATTCTGTAGCGCTTCTTTCCTCCCATCGTATTTTTAGGCTGTTTTACTTAACATGATTTTCCAAACTCAATGCTGTTTACTACTCCTCCACCATACACCATACTCAAGAATTTTTATAAATTTAGCAGTCTGGCACCTTTGTTTACTGTCCTTGCAGCAAGCCTGTAAGATGGCTAATGTATCAGGGTTGTGAGGGGATGCCAGGAATTCTAGCTCTTCCACCCTATTTTTATCCTTCTAGCACTGGTCTGGTTGAGCAAACTCATAAGTTTTGCTATTGCTCCATCACTTAGTATCCAGCAAACCAGCCAACTGGCACTGTAGAGAATCTAATTCACTTTTCTTATTTACTGTAATTGCATTTTGTGCAATAAATATAGTAGCTTTCATTCTGCTGGGGAACTTCTACCTGCTCCTTGAGCTACAAATTTATTGGGTTTGGAAGTTTATATTAATTTAACTTCTTTTGAAGAAGTGCTTAGGTTTGCTCTTCTCTTGCCCAGCTCTACACTTACTAGGCTTGCTATCAATACGTGAGAAATATCTAAGAGTATCAAGGCAACAGGATCAGGCTGACCTGAGATGCTCTGTATCTTCACAAACACACACTCCCTGTGCAAACTGTCCTTTTGGTTGCCTGCTAGTCATTAAGCTACTGCCCTCTATCCTCACCTGGGAATGGTGAGGCTTCATCCATTTATAAAGGTCTTGCTAAGTCTATTCACATCCTTTTCACGTAGACCTGAGAGGCAGACACAAAGCAAGCCTTCAGCTGTTTGCCTCTAGCAAGCTTCCCAACTACTCTTCAAAAGTTCAGGACTGCTACAAAGAAATGTCTTCTGTTTCCTGAGCTTTCCTCCAAAACAAGGAGCTTTTTCTTCTGCCCTTCCTGAGCAAAGCTGTTGTACAGACTGCCCTGTTAGCTACGGTCTCGCCATCACTCAGCTACTGCTTTTTGTAATTGCCAGAGCAAGCTTTGTATTTCCCCTTAGAGGTTTCATTAACTCAGAGGCAGGGGAGCCTAGTTCCAGCTATCACTCATCCTACCTAAACTTCGGCCAAAAAATCATCATGCTTTTGCCATTTAAATTAATTATCATTTAACCGTTAGCCTAATTAACAGCAATACAAGCAATCTATAGCCAGAAGAAGAACTGACATTTCAGTTTTCATACTTTCCTTTCTGGGCTGAGCTAAGCATCTCCCACAAACAGCCTGCCCCATGTCAAGATATGTTTCAAACTAACAGAGTCCACTCTACAAGGATTGTCTATATGATCTTAAAATAAGTGTTAACAGTTTCCTCAGGGTTCAACAAGGGGCCAGCCTCCAGTCTCTCTTTTGCTTCCCTTTTCCCACCAACACATACTTTTTCTATTCAGCAAATATGCAAAGTCGTTTAGCTTATAAATCTATCTGTCTGTCTTCTCCCTACTGCACCATTTCATTCTGGTACTGTGGATTCATGAAAAAAAGTCTGGATCTAAGATACAGAGAACAAATGTGCAAAGATTGAAAAGTATTATTTCAGAGAAGAAGTAAGGAATATGAACTAAGATCCCATTGATTTAAGTGCGTTGTGGGAGGAGAGGAAGAAACATCACAGAAAACTGTGCCATCAACTGTACCACCTGAGTGTGGAAAATGAAAACTCCTAATTAAAGATGCTGTCCCAGGCAAGTTTGCAGTAAAGACAGGCTAATGAAGGACTTATGAATTGGCACAGACCTGTTTTATTGAAAGAGGATTAGAAATATCAGGTTGGCCAAAGGGCATACTCATATTTAGAGGAGAAAAGTCTGCAGTCAGTCATGAAATGGGTGTGTACGTGTTTGACAAAGGAAAAATATGCTTCCAATTTCTTTTCTTTTGTTGCTAAACATATATATATATATATTGCTTATAATCCGTTTCTCTCTAAAATTTAGACTCCTAGAAGGATAGTTACTGGGTTGCAAATGAGGACAACAGGACAGGAGTTACCTAAATGTGAAACCACTTCAGATGTTTCCAGGACAAATTTTTTAAAATTAATGTGAGGATTTCTCTTGACTTAATCTGCCACTAAACTTTCTTGCTCCCCTGAAAGGGCACAGGTTGGGAAAGCATCTGCTCCAAGAGAGTGAAGGTAAAATGTTGACCTCCAGGTCTTTAACTTTCTGACACTTAACTACATCCCTGCATGTTTTCCTGACTGCAGTAACGAGAACTATTCAAAATGGTATCGTTAAACTTGTGTATGTGCTTGCAGTTTTAAAATTTACACCACTATGTGAAAGCTATAAAGTATAAATGGAATTATATTGTTCATAGGTGCTACAAGAGCAACAAATAACTTTAACTTTAAAATGTCCTAGAAAAACAAGCTGTCTTATTAAGGATACATTTTTTTGTTAATTTAGGTGAAGAGAAAGGCCAAGGTGAGAAAAAATAAGTGGGGATTTTTTACAGTAAATATTACATTTTCAAGGAAAACTAGACCAACCAGTTTTCAGTTTTTAAAAATGAGTATTTCTATAGATTTTTGTTTGTTTGCTTTCAAATCATTTCGAAATAAAGAAAATCTCAAAGAGAGACGCTTGGGTTTTTTCGAAAAATAAGTTTCAATGTGAAACAAAACTGTAACAAGTCTTATTAACAGCCGAAGCCCTGGATCCTGCAAAGATTTATGTACATGCTTACAGTTACAGCATTTGGCCATTTTTGTTGACTTTGATAAACCTTTTCAATATCCAAGATTTTCTGTGTCTACACAAAGTACATATTTCAGTGTGTGCGTTTAAACCTCCTCTTCTCACATTTTTAAATTTGCTGCCTCTCTCCCAAGTTGATCTTTCCAATTTTGAAGCTGTTTAAGTTTATATTTCACTTTGTTCCTCCCTCATAAAACATTTCTAGAACACCTTAAGTAAATCAGAGAAGTAGCTGGCAAAAAAAAGATAATTTCTCCAACACTAATGATGATCTAAGACTGCTATGATCAGTAATGCCAGCAGGATTGAATAATGTGTTTGTAACTAAATTCAGCTGTCCAATCATCCTGTCTCAGACCTAAAGCTGCAGCCTCCTTAGTTATTTATAAAATAAATGCAAAACCAAGCAGAAAGTTTTTTGTGCCCACTTTTACAGTAAACTACAGAGTTAATAAAGTTAGTGTGTGCCTTTAACATTTTTAAGAAAACAATATATATCAGACAGTACATTTCATGTAACTCACATGAAATTTCTAACAAAGTAACTAGTGCACTGATTTCCAGGAAAAAAAAATAATAATAATATCCCAATTGCCCACTTAAACACAATTTTGTCAAGATTCCTTTACCAAGCAAAAAAAGAAAGAGCATACATACGGTAGGGTTCATAATTGATGCAAAGTGTTACAGACAGTGTTTTAGTTCAGTATTCATTAATATAGTTTATCATTAAAGCAAGAATTGACAGACAAAGTTTTGTTATATCAAATTATTCATTGTTACGCTTTAATTCAGAACTCCTCACTATCATACAACTTATGTCTTATAAAACAGTTATGTGTTAGATTTCCTATCTATCCATTGCTGTTCTCAATTCCAATTTTACAGTTTGTTCTCAGGTTATATGAATGAGAAACATACCACATATAAGTGAACAAAAGAACTTGCAAACATTTGGAAAAAAAGCTTCAAGCTGAAACTAAAAGCATGAAAGGAACTAAACTATCATTTTAAGATTTGATACATTTCTATCTTTTTTTATTCTTGGTCTGACATGCAAATTCTTTACAGGTACAGACCGAAGATTCTCCCTTTAAATATACAAGATAAAAATTATAAAGATTTAATGGTAAGAACATTAACACTCTTTAAAGACTCTTCCTTACTAACGTTCCATTTAAAGACTTTTCACTACTTTAGCATTGAGAAGCCTGTCCTTTGAAAAGTTTTTCAATTGGTCAATACAAAAGCACAAGTAGTTGAAAAAAAAAAAATAGATATCATAGTATATTACATCCTTTGTAATATTTGTATTCTTTGCTACTCAAGGTATCAGTTTGTTGCTTATCTTCTCGGTATCCAAATATCTTCTGTGCAACAATAATAGCACTTCTCTAGAGATTCACAGAATTGGTTGGATTTGTCTTCTTCTTAGGTAGACACTGATTCCTTTTTATTTTTATATTATATTATATTTCTTTTAATCTGATTGATTTGTGACACATCTTGTTTTGAGACAGAAGGGATATCATAACTCTCTCACTTGTGCCAGTGAAAGCTTTTTCAGAAGAGAAAGTCTGATCACTAGCCATTTATTTTATTAAGGTTCTTCATGGATTATTTACGGGACAGGAAGTTGTCAGGTAGAATCACAGACCTTATTGCAAATATCGTCAATGGATCTCATGACAGCATCAGTTAAACAATTTTTTTTTTTTTTTAGGAATTTGCACAGCTGTAGGGAGTCAGTTGAGCCCAGGTTTCAAAATGATAATAACTAGACATTTATTTTAATCACTAGTTCCACATATACACTGTGGAATCTGAGCATAAAACTATAGTTAACTGAGAACAGATGAAATTCACTGGCTGACTCCATCTGGATGAACAGAGTCATGGTAGCAATGCTTAGAGTCCTACCAGTAGTTCTCAAAAGCTGTGATTTATAGGTGTCTAATACTTTTCAGTGGAGATGCAGGCTCCAGTATAGTAAATAGAAACCAACAGACAGTTGCCTTACTGTCTTCAACATCGATGACGGGCTCTGGGACCCCAGGTGCCCTGAGTTGGAGGACGGTGACTGTGGAAATGATGAACTTCCAGACAACCCTTAATTTGTGTGGGACTTGCTGTTCCACTTGGATGTATATAAGTCTATGGGCCCCAATGTGGTTCATCCCAGGGTACTCAAAGAGCTCATGATGTCATCACGAGACTTCTCTCAATTATTTTTCAAGTCTTGGGAATCTGGAGTGATCCCAGTTCACTGGAGGCTGGCAAATGCTGTCCCAGTTTTCAAGAAGAGCTATAAAGAAGACCCTGGTAATTACAGGCCTGTCAGTCTCCCTTCAGTGCCTGGTAAAATTACGGAGAAAATTATTCTGGGAGTTATTAAAACACACCTGAAGGACAATGAGATCACTGGTGACAGTCAACAGGGGTTCACAAGTGGAAGGCCCTTCTTAACTTAATTTCCTTTTATGACAAGGTCATCCCTCTAGTTGACCAAGGGAAGCCAGTTGATGTAAACTTTTTGGAATTCAGCAAAGTGTTCGGTATGGTTTCTCACAGTATCCTTCTGGACAAAATGTCCAGCTTACAGTTAAATAAATACATAAGACGATGGGGGAACAAATGGCTGATGGGTCAAGCTGAAAGGGTTGTAATAAATGGGGTTACATCAGGCTGGCAGACAGTCACTAGTGGTGTTCCCAGGGCTCCGTTTTAGGGCCAGTTCTCTTTTATTGTTTTCTTAATTTATTTNGGCAACCCTGGCTATACATACAGACTGGGGGACAAGAGGCTGTAGAGCAGCCCCACAGAAAGGGATCTGGAGGTTCTGGTCAACGGCAAGTTGAACATGAGTCAACAGTGTGCCCTGGCAGCCAAAAGGGCCAACCATACACTGGGATGCATCAGGCACGGCACTGCTGGCCGGTCGAGGGAAGGGATTGTCTCGCTCTGCTCTGCGCTTGTGCAACTTCACCTCGAGTACTGTGTGCAGGTTTGGGTGCCACAGTGTAAGAAGGATATAAAACTCTTAGCAAGGGTCTAAAGGAGGGCTACAAATATGGTGAAGGCATGGTGAAGAGGGCAAAATGTATGAGGAGTGGCCTTCGTCACTTTGTTTGTTCAGCCCAGAGAAGAGGAGACTGAGGGGAGGCCTCATGGCGGCCTGCAGCTTCCTCATGAGGGGAGTGGAGGGGCAGGTGCTGATCTCTTCTCTCTGGTGACAGCAACAGGACGAGGGAACGTCATGGAGCTGTGACAGGGGAGGTTCAGGCTGGATGTTAGGAAAAGGTTCTTCACTGAGAGGGTGGTCGGGCACTGGAACAGGCTCCCCAGGGCAGTGGTCACGGCACCGAGCCTGCTGGAGTTCAAGAAGCGCTTGGACAACGCTCTCAGACTGATGGTCTGATTTATTGGTGGTCCTGTGTGGAGCTGGGAGTTGGACTCCATGATCCTTGTGGATCCCTTCCAACTCAGGATATTCTATGATTCTATGATTTATAAGTTACCTGTTGTATGCTTTAAACCTGGGCTGTGACCCCATTTAGTAAGCACTAGTGGTACCTGGACAAAAAAAGCTATCTGGAAAACCCACTGACACTTTCTCAGTACTGTAGTTTGTATAGCTAGGATAAGCTAAAGAGATTTAACCTCTAAGCTGGTATGATTACAGCTAACATTTACAGGGAAGAGGTAAGCATCCTAGTTCTTCATTTGCTGGATGCAAAGTTGAAACAATGTAAGTACTTTTCAAAATAGTCAAGGAATATGTATCATTTTTTCAAAATGTATGACAATGACTTGAGGATAAAAAAACTCGTTCTGTTTCTGCATTCAGCCTTATAACTGTTTATTTTATCTGGAGTGTTATACCCAGATGGAAATTATAAGGGGAAAAGGAAGAGTGGACAGAAGAGGTTTGTTTTCATTTTAGTTATTTCAGTAGCATTTGACAATTCACTGAGCTGTTTTTTATGTGCTAGAGTTTGCAGAGCATGTCAAGGCAGCTTGCAGACAACTCATTTTTTATTTAGAAAATGTATGCTTAATGGCTTTAGTGTCTGAAGTTTTGTCTGAATCAAATTTTGTATAGTGCCAGCTCTGGTTTCATTTCATTTGGAATCTGGCAGAAAAGAAGTCACAGAGGGGAAAACAACAAAACCCCGACATTCCTTGTTTACGTCCTTTCCCTGAGCCACAGTTGAGGCAGGCTATGAATTAATTATGAGTCCATATGAAGCCAATACCTTGGTGACTGAGGTTTTTATATGTTTTGATGTTTTATTACAATATTAGATTCAGTGATTGTATTTTCCTCGGGTTTGCTTACATTCAGAGTTACAAAGATCTATGTGCATGTGTTTCTTTTTTTTTTTTTTTTTCTAAACAGATAAATTATCTGAATGTAGTTAATTTTAGTGCTAAATATGTTCTTTTGGTACATATTCAAGTAGTTGCTGAGGGGAAAAAAAAAATTAATACCAAAGGGGAATACTGAATAGATTATTTAGGTCTAAGAATTGCTACTCCCTCGCAGGTCCAAATGAGCTATGGGAATTAATAATTTCTTTGTCTCTGGAAATAAATACAGACCTATGACATTAATTATGGATGTGTCTTTATGGAAAGTATGGATCAAAACAGTTTATACACAAATAATTATACAGCAAATGTATTCAGTACTGTCCCAGAAACAGATGTAAATCACATTATAACCTCACAAAAAGTAGTGAATAATTAGAAGGTTACTCTCATAGAGGAACATGAATCATTGAATAAATGATCATGGTGCTAAAATGTTTGTTACAGTATAGTTATATACCAGAGACCTTTGTCCAAGAACTCAAACACAAGTTACATCCTTAGGATACAGGCCTGTTTAAAAACATTGACACAGAATGTTTTCAACAGTCTTGTCAGTAATTGTCTCATAAGGCTCTTCAAAGCATCTTCTAAAACAGATCCTTAAAAGATCTAAAAAAGGGAATATTGAGTTTATCTGGGAAATTAAGTCATGTCTCTGCAATACTGGACATTGTGCAAATGCTTGGATTGTCTATCATGTCTAATATAATCAGTTCCTCATATGTGGACACCAATAGTGCAACTCTGTGCACAGGCGTTCAGCTGATACAGCACAGCTATGTGGCCAAGGCACAGATTTGCTAAGAATATTGTTGCTAAGCTAAAAGAAAGTTTGTAAGCTAAAGCCACTCCAGATAAGAAAAGTAAAAACAAAGTGTAGTTGTTGAGATAGTGAGTAGCTCAAGGATTCAGGAGGAAAAATACTGACATCAAAAGGTATAAAGCTCTTAAGCTTTGTACATCCTCTTTTCATTGTGCATGGTAAATACCTCAAACAAAAGTGACCTAGTGAGCTGGGTTAGAGACAGCAGGCTACTGCACAGAGTGTAGGACTTCAAGGCTTAATGAGTCTTTGGGTTTGATATAAGCCAGCAGTGTAAAATTTGATAGCCTGTCATACGGAGGAGGTAGGACTACACGATATAAACATCCCTTTTGAGCTTAGCTTCAATGAATGTAAGGCTCTCTCAAGGAAAGGATAGCTTTGATTTTTAAAGAGAGGCAGTAATGACTTTAGAATGCCTTCATGCAAACAGCAGCTTCTTGCCCAGGCTGGCAAGGACCTTGCAAGCAGAGGGCTTGGAATAGTTTTGTGAATACCTGCCGTATCAATACAGGACTGTGCTTGACAGAGGTATGAAAGAACACTGCTCCGTAGAGTGCCTTAACTGTCTGAAATAAAGAGGATTTTTTAACCATGCTTAAAATGCACTTGTATATTATTTTCCAAAAGCAGGAAGAATGTGCCAGATTTAGCCCGTAAAGATATAGCTTAGCCAAGGCTTAGGTGGCCCCCATATGGTAGGATCAAAAAGACAATTTTTTTTTTTTTAAATACTTCCTTGGTGAGGTATTTAATTTCATCAAGAAGGAGCTTTGAAAGTACAAATTAGCCACCTACAAACTGCAAATCTCAAACTTGTTTGAATTCAGAAAATGACTTAGAAGTAAGCTAAACAAAATTTTATCTGAAAGCATTTTCAGAACACTTGAGATGGGACAGTAATTAGCTCAGTGATTTGAAAGTAAAAATATTAACATGAGTGTAAAAAGATTCAAGGGGCTGGGGGGGGAAAGTGAATAAGATGACATTAAGACAGATAAGCCTATACCTGATTCCTCCTCACTTAATGGGCAGCTGCTGGACTGGCAGACACTCCCCTCATTGGACCTGGTGAGTATATTCATGCTTAGCCTTCTAGTTCATTAATCTTTGCTATTGTGTGCAGTCACCAATAAACAATAGATGCATCCTACAAATCACATATTTCCTGCTTTCAGAGCCTCTCCATGACTGGTGAAAGATCCCAAAGTGGGTGAAAAGAGAGCTCTCAGCAGAGTGCCCTAGTCTCCTGGCTATATCTTATTTTCTCTCCAGCTGAGTTGACCTTGAATTATTTTAAAAGAAAATGAAATAATAAAACCATATTTTCTACTTCCTATTATTTTAACCACAGTGTCACTACTTTCTCCTTCTTCAACAGTCATACTTTGAAAATTGAGAGATTAGCTCTTATCTGTCCTTTCCAACACTGCTAAAAAGACTTAGGTGACTACTCTCCGGATAAGATTCTGCCTTCTGAATTTCAAGCAGACAGAGTCACATCTTCTGTCAATGGTCAGTCTAAGCATTCCCAAAGTTTCATGAAGAAAACAGATATTAGATGTAGTTACTGTTTCTGACTAGCTGTAGGTAGATTCCAGCCGAGCTTGTGATTTTTATTGATTCATTTTCTCAAGTTCTAATTCTCCCAATACGCTGCATAAAGACCCTAATCAGCCTCCACAATCTTCTCCAGAGATCATTCTCCTACAGTTTAGGACTTTTAATGTTTGAAATTACGGACAAATGCAAGCTGTTGCAGGACTGGAGCCTGGCCTAACGTATCTTCTGAGGTAGAACAACTGATTTGTTCCGCTAACTTCAAGGACAAGCCATCAACACTAGGACAAATACACATAGCAAACATTAAAATTTATATAGATAAAAACATGTTGAGGCTAATTAAAAGTTCTCTTGCTGCAAACTTCAAAACCATGAAGGCAAAATTAAAAAAAAAAAAAAACCACTATTCTATGGAGATCTTAAATATTTATTACAAATTGGTAGGACTGAATCACTCGGGAAATCAATAATTAATTAGCAGAAATGCTTCCAATCTCTTTTAAATATCAAAGACTTTTAATAATTACTTTACAAATCCAGATCAGCACAAGTCATGAAGGCTTTAAACATTGTGGGAGGTGGAAACAAGCTAAGAACTTGAGAACTATAGAATTTATAAAAATTGAATCAAATATATTTTGATCCTACAGTGCTTGTTATGAAGGAGAGTAATACTCTAAATATGATGTAGCATCAATCATCTAATGCTCAGTGGAGGTAACAGCAAAGCTTCTCACAGCTTTGAAGATCCATAACCAGGCCTACAGAAAGGTTACATTATCGATGGTATACAGTTCGGTTATCATTAACAGTACTTCAAAGCAGTTGACATGAGAAAGTAAACTTAATTTTGAATCTTATATAAAACATATAAAATGATACTTCAGAAACCTTTAATGTCATAAGATGAGTAAAAATTTAGAGAATCAAGGACAAATGTTCAAAAAATATATTATATATATATTTTTTTCCCCACAAGGGCCTGGAAAAAAAATACAATAAAGCTCTCAGCATGTATTCTTAAAGAAAAGCAAATTGTTTCAATGGGAATGTTAACACTGACCATTTATGATTATGCAAACAAGAATAACAGAAACATTTAAACCCTAGGTTGGACTGTTGTCTGTAAGACCATACAAGAATAAGCTTTTTAATTTTATGCAAAAAGCAGGAGGTTTGCACTTAATTCATTAGGTTGCTATATAAATGTTGTGAAATCTTCTGTTACAATTTATGAAATAGATATTTCCATGAAGAAACATAACAACAACAAAACTTGAGTAGAAAATCTTATGCAAGCTTCCATGATTTTATTATACAAAAGCAAGTTTAAGTTCCATTATTCTCCCATTGGTAGAAGACAGAGAACAAATTGCAGATAACTAAACAGTTCAGCCTCAAGTATGCTAATTCTGATAAAATACAACAAAGAAAAAAAACTGTGAGAGGCAGTAAAGGCAGGAATCTGTAATATTTGTTGGTTTGCACCAAGAGAGGAGAAAGCTGAAGAACTAAGAGAAAAATGAGCTACTGAGAGAGTGTGAAGGATTCCTTGAAGAATATACTAGTGACAAATCTAGCATCCCCCTACTTCATTTTACGAATTTACTATCAGTACAATAACCACAGTAAAAGCCAACATAATTTAATTAAATCTTTTTGTGTATGTTGGTTTTTGTTTTGTTTCAACTAGGAGATTGCCAATTTGTATTTAATGAAAGTTGACAGTTACATAATCCCAATATCATTATGCTTATAAACTGTGCTTGAACATACATTCATGTATTTCTATCAT
>VXAL01004430.1:76719-113932 GCA_013399475.1 Chauna torquata
CTGACCATTTATGATTATGCAAACAAGAATAACAGAAACATTTAAACCCTAGGTTGGACTGTTGTCTGTAAGACCATACAAGAATAAGCTTTTTAATTTTATGCAAAAAGCAGGAGGTTTGCACTTAATTCATTAGGTTGCTATATAAATGTTGTGAAATCTTCTGTTACAATTTATGAAATAGATATTTCCATGAAGAAACATAACAACAACAAAACTTGAGTAGAAAATCTTATGCAAGCTTCCATGATTTTATTATACAAAAGCAAGTTTAAGTTCCATTATTCTCCCATTGGTAGAAGACAGAGAACAAATTGCAGATAACTAAACAGTTCAGCCTCAAGTATGCTAATTCTGATAAAATACAACAAAGAAAAAAAACTGTGAGAGGCAGTAAAGGCAGGAATCTGTAATATTTGTTGGTTTGCACCAAGAGAGGAGAAAGCTGAAGAACTAAGAGAAAAATGAGCTACTGAGAGAGTGTGAAGGATTCCTTGAAGAATATACTAGTGACAAATCTAGCATCCCCCTACTTCATTTTACGAATTTACTATCAGTACAATAACCACAGTAAAAGCCAACATAATTTAATTAAATCTTTTTGTGTATGTTGGTTTTTGTTTTGTTTCAACTAGGAGATTGCCAATTTGTATTTAATGAAAGTTGACAGTTACATAATCCCAATATCATTATGCTTATAAACTGTGCTTGAACATACATTCATGTATTTCTATCATCTTAAGCTGGTACTTCTGAAATTTCCTCCTCTTTCCATTTTATGCTCTATATTTATCAATAACATGAACATAGTTCATTTCATTACGAGTTTTAATGACTCTTGATCCCCAGGCACGCATACAGAGGTCCATAATGTTAACCAGGCTGAACCCAGACTTAAACTAAAAAAGCACTTGACACCATTTACGTGGTTATCAATGAAAGACTTTAAAACAGGGACTTCCTATCTTAATATGAAAGAAGAGATTCCGCTAAAAATACTTGCTGTGTTTCATGGGCAACTGATGTTATTAACATCTGAAATAGTTAATATAGTTAAAACTAACATTTTAAAAAGAGAAATGTTTTAGTAAAGCTGGCAGGCTAGGACTGTTTAAAAGCTGAAGAGAGAAGAGGGAGTTCTGAAGAATATTTGGGGGAGAAAAAAAAAATCTGTTGAGCATTCGCCTTCCTGAATAAATACCTTACCTACTTCACCATATCAATGCTATCTAACATTATAAAACCTGCATCATTCTCAGTATCCTTATAATTATTTAAGGAAATATCTGTTCAGCTCATCTCTAACAGATGCTAATCCTCCAGAAACTAATATTCACCAAGGAACCCATCCTCGTTGGAAATANTTTAATTTCTTGCCTGTATCTTTTCATATCAACAAGTTTGTTCGTATTTAGTTTTTTTCCTTTTTTTTTTTTTTTAAATTATACTTCTGGTTGAGAAAAAAAGTATTTTTCGAATTCAAATAGATTTTTTTGGTGTGTTTTTACAACTGGAATATATCCATACACTATTAACTACCACTTGTGCATGTTACACATTCTGCTCACAAGTATTATGATGCAAATAACCAGTAGGAATAAGAGAATCTGTTTCTGAAGACTAGAAGGTACCCCAAACCCAGCACCTTTTGCAAGCCTTACAACAGAAACTTCTGTAGCACCAGGTTACAGAACCTAGGGGCATTGAAAACAATTCATGTTATTTCCTCTCCTAAGTTTATCGAGTATATTCCTTTTAAGGTTGATCTTAAGAACTTTGCAAATTCCCCTTTTCTATCACTCACATTCACTCAGACATTGGCACTTTTATATTTTAATCATTACTTTCACTTGCTTTGGGAGAAGTTTCACAGATTATTGTCTAATCTTTGTAAAAAGCCTAACTGCCACTGAAACATCATACATCAGTTAGTCAAAGCCACAGGAATTGGCCAGCAAGAGTTCACAGTGGGCAAGAGAGAGTTTTCAAAAGGATTTAGAATCATAGAATATCCCCAGCTGGAAGGGACCCACGAGAATCATCGAGTCCATCTCCCAGCTCCACACAGGACCACCAAAAATCAGATCATCTGTCTGAGAGCATTGTCCAAACACTTCTTGAATTCTGACAGGTTTGGTGCTGTGACCCTGGGGAGCCTATTCTAGTGCCCAACCACCCTCTCAGTGAAGAACCTTTTCCTAATATTTCCTAATAGAATCATAGAACCAGTTTCTCTAAGGTCATCCCTTCATAAAACAAAGACATTTAAATTCAACCATTGAGATGAAGAGTATGCTCCACTGACTCTAATTTGAAAGCTGTATTTGTCACTCTTGTCTCCTGTTCTTTCAGTTTGGGAAACAGAACCCCAGTTCCATGACAATGTATGAAGAAAGGCCTCTCTCTCTGATTTTACTTCCCCTCTTCTCTTTCTCAAAGTCCATCAGCCAAAGCCATTATCATCAGGTATCCCACAGAAGACATTAAAATCCTGTGTTCCATAACTTTCCTTATGTGTTCGCAATACTTGCAGACATCCGACAGCATGAGCAGACTTCTGAAAAGGCAGATATTCCTCAGATAAATCATACATGGTAGTAAATTCAGTGTTAAATTTACCTTTGATCTGTGCATACTTAGCAAACCTGACACATCAGACACGCTCAGCATGTCATAAAGACTCTCCCAGAAATTTTGTAGTTTAGCTATCCTAGCCTACAAACACCTCCAGTCAGTGCCACAGTCAGAGTATCCAAGAGGAATAAAATAGCTGGAGGAAGAGAAAGGGGCTGGTAACAAATGCCCAATCCTGCAGTGAGATATGGAAATGCAGAAGTCTGGGCACTTATTCTAGCCTCTACAGTTGAGTCTGCTAGTCACTTCATTTTGTTGCCAAAACATCTCTTTATTGTCAAAACACACCTCATTATAAAGGTGTGCAATCATGTTATTTCTTTGCTTGCAAGAGAGGCAAAAGCATTTCTCTCCCATTACATTACACCTGGGGAGTTTGAATTTGCACCTAATACTTGGAATTTATCTACATTCTTTCATGCAAAAATTGCAAGGTGCTATAAATGGGTATGTATAAATTAGATTTTATGCCATAGTCTACCCTGTTTTGTTAAGAAGTGAATGCAATTAATTGTGGTATCTGGCATAGATTCAGTTCAGGCATTCCTTAGGAAGAAGAAAAAAAAAAAAAGCGAGAGAGAGAACTAGGCAAAAGCAGCTAGATGGAAAAATCGATACTGGACATAGCTGCAAGCAGTCACGCAGGTTGACTCTAACTTTGATTCTCCAGGAGAACCACAGCCTGTGGCCCATCCTAGAGCGTAACTGACACTAATGAAGGAGAAAAGAACAAAGTAAGAGGCTCACTGCATCAATGCATTTAACAGGCAGCATTTGCCAGCAGAATTCCTGGTGGAGCCCCCACACAGCTACTGTTTCTTGCTGAAAAAAGCTCACTGTTGTAGTGACTTCCTGTTTTACAGGAATACGTAGACAGTACCTACCTGGTATAATGTGACTTGCATCCTATGCTGTATGTCTGTGCTGCATCAAAGCAGCTGTATTGTGTCGATTACCTCTTCACTAACTAGTGCCTGTTTTCTTCACTCAGACAGATTTAGACCTCTCTTTTCTCTCAGTCTGCATTTTACAAAATCGTAAATGCAAGTATCGTATTTTTTTTTTCCTTTCCCCATAATTTACCAATGCTAACAATTCTATTCCCTCTGCATCTTTCTGCCCACAGTGGATATCATGCAATGGAAATTAAAGTCATAATCTTCTTAAACTCTGAAGTTTAATAATGGCATTCAGCTCATGAGTGATTCATTCTGAGAGCAAAGTATGGACACAAAAGTAATGTAATTATGAAGACTGCTTATGAGACCTCAAGAGGCAGAACCTTGCAAGGCCTGAGAGTTTAACCTCATAAAAGATATAGCAGAGTCTCACAGGAAAAGATTAGGCAAAGCCAGGGCAGACTGGCCACAGAAGAAACATCTTCATTGCTGTTGAACTGCTTTCTTTTGGCAAAATGAAAATGATTTGTTACTTATTAAGTATTGACACGACACAATGATGACAGTAGCTATTTATGAAAGGTTGAGTGAAGTACAATAGCACTTTTTTTTCTCTACTTCAGTATGGAGTACCAAGGGGAGGATGGTAAGAAAGAATAAGATTTTGATCACTACTTAGTAACTCAAGTGAAATGATTATAATAGCAGGATTTATTTTAATTCAAAGACCCACAAGTATAAATAAAGCTACCTTCTGTTCTATTTTGCAGCTACACTCTATGATTTGTTCTAGTTTATAATCTTCTTTCAGAAAGAAACAATCTCCCAGAAGAAATGGCTGCGTAAGCCTCATGTTTTTGTATTTTTGGTCTATCTTGTGCAAAATAATGTTTCTGGCTGCCAAGAAACTTAAACAACAAAAGTAGAACAAGAGGAAAACAAAACATCAAAGTTTCTATAAATCCTACAAAAAATTAGTTGCCAACTAAAGAGGAAAACCACAATAAAACCTCCTTTTGCCTAATTCTGCCCCCTCTTCCCATGTCACAGTAGGTACTCACTTATCATGAGGCATCAAAGAACCCACAGAGGTCCTCAATCTCAGGAGCCATATCCAGAAAAATTTCATTAAGAACCTCAAGGTGTTCCTCCTGTTCTTGTGCCAGCTTTTAACTTCCAAACATATAAAAGCCAATTCCAGGCTAGAAGCTGTCATTGTGAGCATCTAGTCCAAACTCTATAGCCATAAAATACAATGCTGAGAAATCAATGCAAATGTGTTTTTGACTCCTCCCCTCTTCTTGTTCTTCTACAATTCCTTCACTGTTAGTACTCATCTCATACATCTCAAAGATTTATCAGTTTCTTCATCTTCTTTTACACTTTTCCCTCCTCCCACTTTCCAGCTTTTTTCTCCCTCCTTATTTGCCTGTACACTTCTAGCTTCGTAACTCTCTTTAGCTGTCATAGCAGCATCTAATATTCTTCTAATGAGAGGAACACAATCTAAATGGGTTGATAAATCCCCAGATGCAAACAGGAGACACGTTAAACGGTAGTGGACTGGAGTGGATGATCACAACAGTCTCTGTTAGAACAAGCACCTGAAACGTACTATGTAATAAGGATGCAGAGGGAAGGATGTTCCTATTCTTCACAGACAGAAAGCTAAATACAAATACAATTCACTGTTCATAATACTAAGAAAAGGGAGGTACCTCCAGCTTCTGTTCACAGAAGCTCTGCTGTTTTTCCTAGCATTTCATGTCTGGTCACCTTCTAATTCAGCTCCTTCTGAGGATTTTCCCCATCATATTTTCACTGCATCTACCAAGCAGCCTGATTGTATGTTCATGTTTGGGAGGTGTGTAAAGCAGAAATTGCCAAGGGGTCAGGCAGTATATCACCTGAGCTATTCAGTGGATTTTTTCCCCAGGACAAGATTTCCAGAGCTATTTTGCCTGCCTCCAACCTCTCCCAAGTTACTTCTGTGTTTCATGCTTCCTCTCCACCTGCCTCACACCTAGCAATTTGGTTGCTTTGCTTATACTTAGACTAATATGGCTACCCTGTTTTTTGTTCCAGTCTTGAGCCTAAACCTTCATCACAACTTGGTCTTCAAAGTTTGTAGGAGGTTACGCTGAGACTTCACTTCTTTGCAGCCAGCCTAAACAATACTGCACAGTATCTCTACCCCGCTCCCCAGATTGTGCCTGGGGGAGTGACTGTAAACTGCTGCAGCCTTGTATCCTACCTAGAGCTTTCTCTTTGTGTAATTTACAGCTCTCAGTCCAGAGAAAACTCTCAATACCTGGACCAAAATAACTGTCGTCCCTGATGCCCCCAGAAAGGTTTAGCCCTTCTGCATTTGCTTGTAAATGAAAATCTTGGGGACAAGTGAGAGGGGAGGGACCAGAAAACATTGCCTTAGCTACCCATAACGGAACTGTGGCTCTACAGGGAAGATACCATTTACCCAATCACTCTCATACTTCTGTAGTTAAACACTATTCAGCTGGATGATTGATAGATAGATAGATAAAACCAATACATTTTAGCAATGCATATGCACTACACTCCCCCCCCCCCCCAAATTCAAGGCAGGAGAAAGGCTGAACAGGATTCTGCCACTTCTCATGCTTCATTAACAAGTTAATTTGCTAAACTCCGCTCAGCTCTCCCTCAGCAACTCTGATTGCAGGCCCTGTGTTTGCCAAGGTGATGCTAATAAATAAATCAGAAGAGGGGAGTTTGCACAGGAGTCACAGAGAAGTTAATTTGACTCCTCCTCATCTTCGATATTGATCACTCCTTGGGAAAGAAAAATAAAACCAGAAATTCAATACTATTTCTGGAGGTCTGGTTTAGTTTTTAGTGTTAGCAGCTCATAGGACTGTTACTATACTTAGTGAGTTGACCATTAATATTAGGGGATTACTCAGAGGTAACTCTCAGCTGCACCATATTGACATCCCTTTCCAGAGCACTATTCAGCAGGGTGTGCAATGCCTCTCTCTCAGAAGGAAGAGCTTCCTCTGACACTTGCTTTTGATTATATCTTCCAGACACGATTGAGCAGGCTATGACAGGCAGGCTCTCTCCTGGATGGTACTCCTCCAGGAAGTAGTTGAAAGGTAAATTGGAAATACAACTTTTGTTGCTATCAAGCTATAAATATATGCAAAAGAATCAGTCCTACTTTAATGCTTTAGTAGCTGACAATTTTTTTTTATGAGCAAGTATTGGCCAGATGGATCAAGCAGGGAACTTGACAGAAGAGAGCTGCTTAATCTGCCGGAAAAATGAATCTGGTTTAATCCATGCTATTTGTTTTACAAGTAGCAAACAGCAATGCTGCAAAACCTGAGAGCCTAAACTGATCTCTCAACAGTTGTCTTCTGTAGAAAATCTTCATCCATGAAATCTAGATCATCTATTCATTTAAATGCCTTCCAGTGTTGACCACTCGGACATTAAACTCCTTTTAAACTGCTTTTTTTCTCTTATGGTAAAAAGCTTTTAACATTATTATTCCATGTTACAGTGTGTTTTTTCTTCCCGCCCCATGGGTTATATGGGCTTTGTATCTGCCTGTAGGAGATGGCTTGCATCGTTTTTTCAGTGTGTTGAACTTGCAGCATAGCTTGCAGTGAGCTAGCAGAGAGGCCAATTAAAAGTACATAACAAAAGAATAACAAAACCCCAAAACATTCAGCATTTCCACAGTGGCTATGTGGTTAGTTTTTCAGAAAGCCTTCAAGACCCTTAACAATGGAACATTTAAGCAAATGCCACAGGTGCGTTTATAGGACTGAAATTAGCAATTTAAACAAAGAAAGTTATCTTGCTAAGTCTTATCCTAAGCCATAGAGCTGACCAGTTATGTACCAGAAATAATTTCTTCATAGCTCATACAGTCTGCAGTAAAACCTCAGCTTCTGAGGCACAATTCTATGAGAAGCTAAGGGCACGTCCCCTTCTGCTTACTTTTTGCTCGTCTGGTGCCTTGAAGCTAGTGTAATTGCGAGAGCCAAGGAGGGTCACACTGATGAAGAAGAGGACAGGTCTCTGTGGGGAAGACATTACCTCCACACCTCTCCCTGACGGCTGCTGATGCAGTGTGCTTACAGAGTCCCAGACCAAATTTCAAGCTGTGCTCCTTCGGGGGAAGCCTGATTGCAGTACCACTGCCTGCCTGCCTCACAGGGCTCAGAAAAAGAGAGATAATGATAGGCATTGGGAAGAATAATCTGACCTACTAATGCACCTTACAGGTCTCTAAATTACCTGCAACCACACAGGGGAAAAAAGGACTTGGATGCTTCTCTGAACAACTCAATAACAGTCTCTGCTCAATACACGGCATTGATCAAAAGAGCAAACAGAATGTTAGGATGCAAACAGAGCGATGTTGAAAACAATATTGAAAGCAAACACCATCATATAAATCAATGGGAGAGCTTCCTCTGAACCACTGCTCTGAGCCGATCACTTCATCAAAAAAAAGGATATGCCACAGGGTTTACAGAGAGACAACAAAAATGAAGAAAGGCTTGGAAAAACATCGATTATGTGGAGAATTAAATCACTGGGACAGTTCAGCTTTGAGAGGTACTATTTAGGGTGCCATGAATAATACATTCACTAAATTGAACTTAGGGGTAGCTGGGAATTTTCTAACTACCCAGCTTTAGTAGAAAAAGTGAATTTGTCAAAACAGAAGTATTTTGTGGGAATGTATCATTTCAGAAAATGATTTCAAAGGAAACACAGCCAAGGTTTCTGCCTGTCAAGGACCTTTCTCCCATAAGAAACACACCTGACTTCTCAAAGCAGGCTATCTAATATCACAAATTTCATATCCATGTCATGGACCACCTCAGACCTAGGGGGCAATCATTTAGGTTCAAAACTCCAGGGCAAAGCTACTCTAGGGATGACCAAGATTTTGAAACTCAAGATTTCCAGAGCGCTGGCATTGTGCTATAAAATTGGAAATGAATGAGCAGGAATGGAATTTACACATTGTTAAGAGTGATGGTCATGGGGACAGTGAAGTACAATCTCTGTCTATCTGGGGCAGCTGAAAGGACGCATTAGCTCATATGGCCCACTGTCTTGATGGCAAATGTTCATGGGACAAATTTCTTTTGGGGGTGTTTGGGAAGGCATCTTTTCCCCAGAGCACTCTAACATGCACAGCTATGACTTTCTACCCCCTCATTTAAGAACTCCTTATTTAACCTTAAATCCAAGAAAAATTTAGTATTTTCCAGTTCTCTGATAACCATCTGTGGAAAGCTGCCCTCCCAGAATTCAGGGAAACACAGGACACAGGAACGGTAGCATTGTAAGATTCCTAAGAACTGAGTTAGCAAACGGCTCTGATTTCACAAAAATGACAAGGGGAATTGGGAGGGGAGGGGGACTTTTACTAAGTGAAATATTACACTATAACCTTTTTGAAATGTCAGAATTTTTAACAGAGTAAAAATACCAATTGTCTGTCTTCAGTGTAGTTACTTGTTTATAGAAAAAGGGCACATCATTTAGTGAAACTGAAAGTCAAGCAGCTGAAACTTGATTTCAAAAAAGAATACATTTAATACATTAAAAAAAAAAAAAGGAAAAGAAAAAAGCTATGGAACTCATAGTTCCAATTATACTAGGCTGGAGGAAAATATATTTGGAAGGAAAATAAAAATCAATCACTTCAAGCCATGAGATCACCACTAAACAAAGAAACTTTCCAATGCAATTGCTCCTTATTTCTTTGCTTTGGAAATGTCTGCAGTTCCTCTAAAGCTACCCTTTCAGGTCACTCTTGGAAACTGGTTATTGGGATACCTGGACTGGTAATCTGCCTGAAAAAAGCATGGTTTATGATCCTGTAAAGCTTCAGTCAGCACAGATATTCTGTGCATGCAGGGCCTCCAAATTGCAGGCATTGCCACTTGTAGCTTCTAAGGAAAAGGAGGTACAGGTTAGGAATTTACAGTACAAGGAGGCCATTGAATCAAGCCATGTGGCAAAGAGTAATGTGGAAAAACAGTACTTTTAGCAACAGCAAAATAGTTTACATGTAAATNGACATAAGCTCTTTGCTACTGTTTGCCTGGAGTTTACGCTGGTGGGGGTGGGGGTGGGGGCTGGTTTTTTTTGCAGCAGCTCTGATGAGAGTCATATATCAAATCTTTGGGAGATGAATGATATTATCTGGTATGCTAAAACCTATTTCCATTATGTGTTCTAATAAAAAGAGGTTGCTAGTCTATTAGAGTAGATCTTATGCACTGCTGTTGCTTAGCTTTTAAATAGCATTCGTGTGTACCATCCTAGGGATTTTTAAACAATGGCTTTTAAAACAGCTTTTTCCAGCACACCAAATGTTGGATCATTCATGCTGCAATAAGGCGACGAAAGCCTGCTGTGAGTCCCTGAGGTGTGTCAGCTCAAAACAGCGCAGCGCACTCTAGGGCAAATAAAACAATGGGAAATCAGGAGAGTTCAACTACTGTGGCTATTCATTCTACAGCAACTTCAGTCCAAACCATGCTGATAGTTTTTCTAATGCTTTAAATCAAACAGCAGGTATCTGTGGTCTCAAGGTAAGAAATGCTAAACATTTGCCAGTTTCCGGACTTGAAATATTGCAGCTACCCTACCTGAAGGAAATTTTACTGTTAGTGTACAAGGAATCTCAGTGCTACTGCTGTGTGCTGTTTTCACCAAGGAACGTGATTGTCAAATCACAAAATGTTAAACAACTTTGTCTCCCAAAGATCCAATTTTAAGTAATTTGCAAACCATTGTGGTTATCATATTTTTGGATTCCTTATACTGGCCACAAAACTGTAGGCACAAACAGTTCCATTTCAGTTTTTTAACAGTCAAAGACTACTCTTCACATCTGGCCATGACATGGAAGTCGTATCACGGTCTACTTCAGCAGGCCACCTGTCCAAGCTGTAGGGGCACTATTCCTGCCCTATTTGTTCTCTGGCCAATGAGAAAGAACTACAGATATAAACATAAATTGGAATAAACTGAATAATCTCCGTTGTGGTTTAACCCAGCAGCAGCTCAGCACCACACAGCCGCTCGCTCACTCTCCCCAGGTGGGATGGGGAGAGAATCAGAAAGGTAAAAGTGCGAGAACTCATGGGTTGAGATAAAGACAGTTTAAGGTAAAGCAAAAGCAGCGCGCGCAAGCAAAGCAAAACAAGGAATCCATTCGCTACTTCCCACGGGCAGGCAGGTGTTCAGCCACTGCCAGGAAAGCAGGGCTCATCACGCGTAACGGTTTCTTGGGAAGACAAACGCCATCACTCCGAACGTCCCCCCCTTCCTCCTTCTTTACGCCAGCTGTTATTGCTGAGCATGATGTCATATGGCGTGGAATATCCCTTTGGCCAGTCTGGGTCACCTGCCCTGGCTGTGTCCCCTCCCAACTCCTTGTGCAGCCCCAGACCCCTCGCTGGCAGGGCAGCACAAGAAGCTGAAAAGTCCTTGGGTCTGTGCAAGCACTGCTCTGCAACAACTAAAACACTGGTGTGTTATCACCATTGTTATCATCAAAAATCCAAAGCACAGCATCATAAAAGCCTCTATGAAGAAAATTAACTCTATCCCAGCCAAAACCATGACATCCCCCCAAATAAACATTTCATTTCTGAATGTTAACGGTCTGGTACTTACAAGTACAAGCTATTCAAGACTCCTGTCCTGCCTTAACCACCAGATGCTTCCTATGCCAAGAGAACAAAGGTTTTGATTGGCACTAGCCGACAAATAGCTGGTATAAGGCACTTTTTGTCTAACTTACAAACGATTGTTATATTTTTGTAACTTATTGTTGCTCCTAAAATTCTGTATCATATTTGCCCAGTTTGCAAATTTCACTTCAAAAGTTAAAGTCTTGTTGGATTTTACATCCTCATTCACCTCCAAGAGTAATAACAATTTGGCAGGCCACAGTGGATACTGGAATGGAAACCTTGGAACCCACCGAGTGCACTGCTGTGCTTAGTCAAAACACAGTTGAATTTTAAAATGTGAATAATTGTGCTGAAATCAATAGAATTACTGTGGGTCATGACAGAGTATGCTTTGCTTGGCGCGAACTCCTGTAAAGCAGTATTATCTTCAAAATCTACTCTTCAGGTTTCTCCTGCAGTGCAGGAGGAGTTGTGACGATGAAAGAAGCACATTCGTTCCTTATGGCGGAAATTCGTTAATAAACCTTCATGATGCATGAACAGCAATGGAGAGGATACCAACCTTTGAAGATACTGCTTTTGTCTAGTAGGAGCAAAATGTGTAACAAAAAAAATAAATAGTAATAATAATAAAAAAAAAACCATAAAAGTGTATATATGTTCATAAAACGAGTCAAAATTCTTGGGAATTAACTTTTTTAATAACTGAAGTTCTCTGGTGCTCAGAAAATATGCCCACCAGCAACTACACAATAACTTTGTTAGTCTTACCTGCATGTATGCTATATGCTGCCTGCATTTATGCTATCTCCTATACCCTGCATTGGAAACTGACTGTAGCGGTACACTTCCATTTCAGATTTGACATATTTCTTAACCTGATTTTTCCTTAGTATGAGCTGCTACACACTCTGAGACAAGAAATCGGGCTTAGTAGGATGGAAGAGGAGCTGTAGTCTTGGCCACGTTTTAGACCAACTAAACTTAGAACATTTTGTTCCTAGAGCGTTAATTTTACACTGGAATGCAAATAAACACACAGGCATTCTTTTATGTGAAGTTATTTTAAGTTATGTTTACCCTTAGCTGATCTGAACATTTTTTTTTATTATTTTATTTTATTTCATTTTATTTTACTTTATCTTTGCCCATATAAGCATGACAGTCAGGAAAAAAAAATGGCTAAAAAAAGCATTCATGTTTACAGGAAACTTACTGTCTCAAAAGGCCCTGCAAATTTTACTTCTGCCTAACTGCCTTTTTCTTAGGAAAATAGAGAGTGAAGAAGCTGCAGTACTTCCCTTGTATTTTAAACACAATAGTTTTACTCTCACTACCACAGTACCACAGTAGTATATTTCTATCTTTATTTTCACCTGTAAAGAAAAACAGGATGTGAAAAGCAAAGGCATTTAACATCTCTTTCTGAGGCTCCTCAATCCCATATTCTTTCAAGAGAGAAGGAAGGAATAGTTTTTGTTCCCAGTTTTCCAAGGTCATCTAGACCTTTGCCAAGCTCCATTTCTTGGAGATGTTGTAATTTAAACTTCATTTTCCATAAATTGCGTCACTGGCATAGAGATATGGTCCACATCAGAGTTGGCTCAAGTCTTTATACTAGTCAGAAAAAAATTCTTCTCCCTCCAAGGATTTTCTCTCTTCTGTGTAGCAACCAAAAACAAACAAACAAATACACAAAACAATATTTTGTCCTGGAGCAACTTCAGGTGTTCAGGTCAAGATTAAGAAGCAGTACTATGAAAGTTTGGTGGGGTTGCTGTGAGACGATGTTTGGGAAGGAATACTAAGAGGTCATAGGGACTTCCAAGAGTGCTGGGAGAAAGCAGAGGCCTAGGAAGAATCAGTAGAGGGTTTTAGCCACTGAACTGCAGATTGAAGGTGGGCATCACTGAGGGTATAGGTTTTCAGAAGCGTGCTGGACAGTTTTGAGGCAGTTGTTAACAATGAAACTTTCTTTTTCCTTCTCCTACTTTTCCCACATCCGGGAATGTGTTTTGTTCCTGTAGGCAAAATCTAGACAAACTTTGCTACCTAGTCAAATCTATTTGAGAATAACTTGTCAATTAGGAGAGGTCTGAACAGTTCCAGAGGTTTGGCTGATGGACACTCAGTTTTATCTTCATGCTCTCAGATGGCCCATAACAGAGAGAATAAGGTCATATTAATAGTGGGAATCAACATCCTAGCCAAAGAAAGGCTTCCTGACTAGAAAGGATAAAGTAGACTCTCAGCTGGGGAACTGCTCCTTGGAAAGACTGTTTCCCTAAGGAGGGTGGTGAGGGCTGTCCAGGCCGTAACAGAAATGCCTTTTGGAAAGGGTGTAAGAGAAGGCAAAAGTGCAGTAACATCATCGCTTTAAAATAAATATTAATTTAAAAAAAATAGTTATTTAGCAATTTTGAATATAGGTTGCTGTACCTCTCCCTGAGTTGGCTGTTAGGAAGTGTAACAAGGCTATTGGGCCCTTTTCTGTTAATCCGCCCTTTTCTGTTTTTCAGCCCTTTAAGCTGTTGCAGAACACCGCCAAGAGGCTTGAGCTCTGGAGAGCTGGAATCAAACTCACTGTAATGAAGGTTCACTCGTGTGCATTGTTTGAGCTTATTCCTGGGACTGTACTGACCCCTAGTGACTGCAGCTCTGGTTAAATCACTTACAGGGTCAATTTTTATATATATATGTTTTGTTTTGTTTTTTTTTACATAAAATATCGCTATGCAAGGGAGCATTTATCAACAAATGTCTCCATTAGGAGGAAGTTGTTAAAATCCTTCTTTTTAAGCAATCTCTTCAATTTCCAGGAAAATTATTTTTTTATTTTACAACAGCCAATTTTTTTTTCTCAGTTCTCATTGTTAACTTGAGACATACTTTGATATATTAATAAATAAACAGCTTATTTAAAATATCAGTGCTGCTAAGATCCCAGGAGTTAGTGGTTTTAATTTAGCTGTATAAGTTTGTTCAGGAATGCAGGCTCTCACGGTGGAAGCTTTGCAAATTTTTAACAAAATACAGATGGTACCACTGTTAATCTGTTTACTATCTAATACGCTTCACCTACACTAGCTATCTGATGTGCTTTTAGAAGTACCATCTGGAAAAACATTAGCATATTTTTACATGTATAAGGTGAAAGCAACAGATCATTTCTTTCCCCTGAGCCTTTCAACTCAGCAGCAGATCATGTATATGCGTACATGATATGCCAAGTTCAACTATCCTTCAGAAGCCCTCTGCCTCTGATCTTTGGCACTTTATCTAAGAACTTATTTTCAAGTACTATTAGTTTAAACCAGTGCGGGGGTTTTGTCACGCAGCGAGTATGTGAAAACACAGAAATCTACTATTTAGGCCTCACAGCATGAAGTGTTGAATGCTCTCAATTTCCTTTAAGCAAAGGGGTTTGCAGGGCACAGCACGGGCCCAAAGGCCATGCTACAGGGGTAGCACAGCACAGCGCAGCACAGACCTGTGCCCACTCAGGTTTGCTGCATTGCGGATCACTCAATCCTTGATGTACAAGGGACTGCTGGTTATACAGTGTGGAGTAGGAATTGGAGAGATGAAGACGTTTTGTTGATTTCAGCTGCAGAGATTCCTGCAAATAACTTTAAATTTGAAAGATGAGTTCATAAAGGCATACTTTTATGCTTGTCAGTTCACTGTAGTCAAAGTTCAGTGGAATTTATTTTAAACTAATTAATTACAGTCCTGTTATAAGCAAGGTAGATAATGTAGATAAAATTCCATACACAATTTACTTTTAGTAGGTGCATTTATTGTATATTTATGAATATACAAACACTTTTTTAAACACAGTACAGTAACAATACCATACAGTAAAGCACAGTCTCTGCTCAAGTTGGCTCACATCAGACTCCTCTAACCTGTTCACCCTTTGGTCACTAGTTGTTTCTACATCCAGTAAAGGAAAATAGTGCTAAGACTCATTTCCTTTTTATATTAGCTCAGAACTATAATAAATACAGAGATTAACAGAGCTCTATTGGTTTAAGTTTGATTAAAGGAAAGAATCAAATGGAATATTTATGTTTTCAGATGTCGTAATGATTTCTCAGATTTCACCATATATATTTGGACAGAAAATACATACAGTAATGAACTTCAGCTTACTTCTAGTTCACTGTTAAGTTCATAAATTTGGAGACAGTAAGTTCACTTTGTTACTGCTTCAAATCCAAACTATGTCAGCCATCATGATATTTTTTCTTCACACCATTCAGTGCTCAGAACATATTTGATCAAATATCAAATATGGATTCACCAGAGAAGTCTAAAATTGTAGCACCACCTACTCTGTCATTATCTGATGCTGGCACACTCAGCAACATTCACATTTTATGCCCATCTGTTCTTTTTAGTAATTTTAAGTAAGTTTTTGGCAAACAAACTGTTAGTCATTGTAGTAACATCTCAAACTTCCACTTCTTCGCTTTGATAAGCAAAACCAATAGGCTAACACCCGAGCAAGCAAAGAGTATCAACTGTACTCTGAAATAAAATTGTTAAGACACAGTGGGATCTTTACACTGCTACTCTCAAAACCAAACGAAAAATACAAATTTGAATTGCAAAAGTTAAATATTGAAATTGTTTTTAACTAAATGCAAAAAACAGACTAGAATAATAATGTTTAGCCCTGCTCAATTTATGGTCCTGTCAAATTCAATACTCTGAATTACGGAGAGATTGAACAATCAGTAAATGTAAAATTTACATTTATTTGACATGGAAAAATGAGATTAAAAGTATTTTTCAAGATCTTAAAAAACAACCAGGCAGAATAGCCCTCCAAATCAAGATTTTAAATTGCTTCAGGCAGACAACATACAAAATATTGCCGCAAGGCATCACATGCTACAATTTGAAAATCCAGTGTTTAATTAGAGGGAGCGAGACATTTTCAGTACACTTAATCATTGATTTTAAAAAGATGTTGCTTGTCTGTTTTTTACATTTTCTACCTCTCAGCTAAAACAGAGTTAAGGAAAGTAATGCCCAACTGCATACATGGTTACAATCATTACAGCATTTTTTAAATTTAAATTATTAAAAAATAGATTTCTAAAAGTAATAAAAATTAAAGGATTACCACTCAATGTTTTGGCAAGATATTCTCAGTAAAGTTGGATAGAGAAACGTATGGTATTTCTTATATAATGATAGAATAATTTCAGCTAGAAGACACCCTGGAAGGTTATCTGACACAATTTCATGTTCTAAACAGTCACAATGAAGCAAACGCTCCAAAGAAGCAAAATGCTTTTATATTCACAGCTATGGGTGCCACTGAGATAATTACTGGATCACAGCACTCCAAAAAAAGTTTGAAGGGCTCTCCTCCAAAAGTGAGTATGTTCTAAGAATGACCAAAGGTCAAGTAAATGCAAAAAATGGAAAAAGGTTTGAGACGAAGATATAAATCCACATATATGTAGCAATTTAGTATTAGGTATGATAGTCACACGCATTGGCTACTGACCAGTATTTCATGTAAAGACAGAATCCTTTGCCTGGCGCCCCTTTATGCTCAGGAAGGAACCTTCAAAACATGTTTCTTTCTGTTGCATGGTCCACAATTACGTAATATTCAGCATTCCAAAAACCTATTTTGAAGTTTTGAGTGTGTGTGTTATCTTTTAATCTTCTAAAATTCCTCCTTTGGGCTCTATTTCCTGTTTACATCTGCCTTCTGGTGTGGCACAATGCTGTTTACTGTTTGATATATTGATCCAATCCTAGCATGAAGGTGATCAAAACCCATTCTCTCCAATTACAGGAAAGAAACAAAATTGTTCTGTCTCACAGAAGGAAAAAAAAAGATTTTGGAAATGAGGAAAAGATTTAAAAAAAAATCTATGCTCTCCAGGGAAATATTACTAGGTTGTCACTGTTAACTTTAAAAGTATTTATACAGGTTTTTTTTTTTCAGAAAGCAATATTATAGTCTTCTTGTCAGTCTTCCTCTCTGTCTTTATCCAATCTTTTATACTTTTGTTTAAAATGTATGTAAAAACATATTTCCGTTAATTCTTGTTTTGTTGTGAAGTTTGTTTAGTTCATAATACAGTTCTGCTGCCCTGCTAAAATGGCAAAATATCAAGCTCAAACTCAGACTAAGCCCCCAAACATCTGGCAAGCAATCACTGAGAATCTGGCTTTCACACCAAAACAGCCATTTTCTAGAATGCATTACTGTTGCTGTTTACATTCAAAGTCCTCTGAAACTGCCAAGTACAACTAATAATATTTATTCAGATTAGTAATTATGCATTAAAGCATTTGTCAAACAAAATGGGGGAAGACGCTATTTAAGGATTTTTCCCCCTCTAAGAACATCTTTTACTATCAGTTTTGCAGTGTACAGCCATAGTCTGTAAAAAATCATTTTAACTGTCAAATTTTCACAATAGATTAAACTTTGTGAATAGATTGAAGACCTTTGTATGTGCGCATACAGAACATATTTTTTTAATTTGCATTTTTATCGTTTTTGAAATGTTACAGTGTACTTCCTGCATCTTATTTTTAGGTTTTGCAAGTTTATCATCTTTTGATGTCCAGTTGGGCAGTTCGTGATAATTTCCTTCTTTTAATTTATATTTTTCTTGTAAATTGAAGTATTGGCTTCATATCTTTCTCCTGTCTACAAATCTTTCTCCTCTTTTATTCATTTCCATTTCTTCTTGGCTCTGTGGTCAAAATACATATAGTGAACATTTTGTGCACAATTTGAGTAAAACTGTATGCCCTTTCAGAGATATTTTAAGAATTAAACCTTCAACACTTATAAAAGCAATGATCTAAAAAATATTTCATACTAATAGATCTATTTTCAAAATGTTGCATTAAAGTATTTTTTCTCCAAAACCTTCCCAGGCAGATGTTTGAGATCCATGTGGTACTTGCACAAAGTAACCAGACATGGCAGCAAGCCTAGTGATGGATTACAGTAGACTAACAGTTTGGCTGAGGGAAAGGAGATAAAGGTTCTAATCTCTGCTTTCAAGACAGCTGCAAAATGTATTAATGGTTCTTAGGGTATATTCTGAGTTTTTTGGTAGCCTGAGTCCTTTTATGAATTTGGACCTAAGCTGATCATAGTTCAGCTATGGCAGATACTTCGTGAGCAAACAAACAGACAAATAGATGCACACATCTAGAGTCTCTTCTGCTTTGTCCAATGCTACGAGCCAAAACCCACTTCACGTATCTCCTCACTTTAAAAGCAGGTACATATTTTGTATTCATACTAGTGATATTACAGAAAATTAGAAATAATGGGTTAGTTATATAGGCGAAATTATACATCTACAAACAAAACTACTAACTACTCTTTCAGACTACTCAGCATTGCTTAGAATCTTGCAATTTTTGGTTAGGGAAGTTTTAAGAGTAATTATACATTTTCTCAGTGAGGAGAGAGATGTCACCTTTAATAAAAAGATTGAATTATGAATATTTCTGTATAACAGGTACCTGAATGGTTGTCTTAAACTTAGAGAATGTCTTTGCATGTGGATTTCTTTTCCTCCAAGTTGGTGCATTATAAGATCCTGAAGTATATTTGTCTATAGAAAAAATACATAAATTGTTTCTTAATTTCAGCTACAATTTCAGGAAAGACTATCTTACTCTGACATGTGATTTAAAAGAAACACTTTCTGAAGTATCAATTGATGGATCAGCTGAATCATACATCACTCCTGAAATGCAAGCTATTATTAAATATAGACTTTATCTCTAGTACATTAAAACACATTTGTAATCTTGCAGCACATTTCCATGAGGCTCATAGGATCTCCAAAGTGAGGTGATTCTTTTGAGGACATCCTTCACTTTAACAAAACAAATGTTCCTGTGTTGAAAATCTTCCTAACGGGATCAATTGCTGTTAGATTAAACAAAACCACAATCCAACATACTCTTTTATCTCTTCTTGTGAAAGCATTAGATGCAAGGCAATACTACATTCTTGTGCAAGACAGTTGGTATGTTGCCTAATGAATAAAACATTTTGTATAAAATTTGGTTTAAAATGATGATTATTAATACTCTTACTTTCTATTAACTGCAGGTTAATTCCATTAATTCCAATGAATAATTCCATAATAATTCTAAGTTTTTCAGTTTGTATGCAACATCTGGAGAAGAGAAGGCTCCAGGGAGACCTCATTGCGGCCTTTCAGTACTTATGCAGGCTTATAAAAAGAATGAGAGACTCTCATGAACAGGGACTCTATATGGGCCGATAGTGACAGAACAAGGGGAAACAGTTTTACACTAAAAGAGGGGAGATTTAGATTGGATGTTAGGAGGAAGTTCTTTACTCAGGGGGTGGTGAGGCACTAGAACAGGTTGCCCAGGCAAGTTATGAATGCCCCATCCCTGGAGGTGTTCAAGGCCAGGTTGGATGGGTCTTTGAGCAACCTGATCTAGTGGGTGACATCCCTGCCCATGGCAGGGGCGTTGGAACATGATGGTCTTTAAGGTCCCTTCCAACCCAAACCATTCTATGATTCTATGATCTAAGTACCACAGCTTTCAGTTTGGGTCTAAAATCTTTCCTTTGTGTCGAACAGATTTTTTTGGTTTGGAGCACTTCAGACCACGTGGCTCAGGTATTCTTCAAAAGAAAGGTATCAAAAATGGTAATGGTTCCTCTCATGTCAAAAATTCTGGTCACATTTTCTTTGAAATGCTCTATCTTTTTTTAGCCTGGAAATTTGATATGAAGTATCCTTTACATTAAGAACATTCTCTCTGTTATTTCTACACAAATCTGTCCAGATTTAATCAAAACAAATATTAAACAAACAAACAAACAAACAAAAACTATTAGTCCCTAAGACTAAATAGTGATGTCGAGATTCATTTCATGTAACTTTATTTATCTAAAAACAATACTCTGTCTAAAGGAAGTTCCTTTTACTGGAAATGAAGACAGGGAGGCACCTCAAGATAGAGATTCAATTGAGTTTAACATAGATGAATAAAACTGGCAAGATGAATCACTTTCTTATTTTATGATTATTTAATTATTTACCACTAAATTTGTCACTGAAGTGACAGATGAAAAAAACACAATTATCCAAAGTAACCATGGAGACTGGAAAAAAGGCAAATAAAACCCAAAGTATGGTACAATATTGTGTAAAGCTATATTAGCAAGTTAAAAATAAAGTAAAAGACATAAAATTACAATTACATCTGAAACAGATTGCCAAAAAGAAAGACACGAAACTCAGAATCCCACTGATATAAGCTTCTTGTCAAATTTATGACATATTATGTACTATCAAGAAGACTGTAGAGTATTTCAAAGATGGCAAAAAGATGAAGGAAAACATCATCCTAAAAGAATGGCAGGATGAATGAATTCTGTCCTCTGTCCAGTATAAATAATGTGAGAACATAATAATGTATACCATGAAAGTTTGGAATATGTTTAAATTGAAAACACAAGTTTGAATAAGATCAAAGCCCTTGTTTATTCAAGAAGAAAAATAATCATAAATAATGAAAATAATCATAAATCATAAGCAAAACTACAGTGAAATACTAGTTGTGAAAAAGTACACAAAAAAAGGTCATTCCTTCATCCTCTGCTGGTAGAAAAAAGTTGAACAATAAATATTTATTGAAAGAAAACTGAAATTCTACTGCAAAACTACTTCTACTGCTATTGCTATCAATATTTAGAGTAGCATGAGAAGTTAAAGTGGACTATTATAAGGTTTATTAAATATTTAAAAAGAATAAATCACAAAAGAAGCTGTAAAAACTGGGAATCGGTATATTTGAGCACATCAGCACATCCATGCATTCACCCCTCCTTGCTGGGCAGGGAAATGAATCCCTTCTGTGAAGGTGACTAAATTATTTTTCATGAATATTCTGACTAATTTTAAATGTTTATAAAGTATAAAAAATGTTTACATTTCTGTCTATGGATACTACTGCAACCTAAATACAAAAATTATGCTGGATTAAATTTACTCTTGCCCATATTTAGGTATCTATCTATAAGTACCTATTTAGATACTTAGGTATAAATATCTAAATATCCACCTGCAGTGACAAAATTGAAAGCAACAGAACACAGTTGGGTATATTTAAGGCATTTTAAGAATTCTATGTAAGCAGGAACTCACCCATGGATCCATTAAATTTTTGTTCTTGGACAACTGTGACATTACGGTAGAACACATATGATGATCTTCGAGGTTCTGAACAATTGAAAGAAGTGTTTCTTCCAGTTTGTCTCACAGAAGTAACAGAAGAAGCAGTTTCATCCTTTCTTTGATCACTTTGTTGGTAACTTGGTTTAACTTTTGGGTTTGAAGTGTGAATTCCTAAAAGTAGAAAACCAAATTTATAAAGAAATGTTATTGTATTACTCAAAATTTGACATATTAGAGAAGACTGGAGGCTGGAAAACAAAATTTAAAAAATGTTCTTTATGGATAGTCCAATCAAAATATAGATTGTTCATATCTAACACTAGGAACAGAACTAGGTAGTGCTAAATCATCTAACAGTTTAGTAAATAAAAATGAATAAGCCAACTGTTTCCTAAAAATACCTTTGCCTGTTACTGTATTAGGTGAGTTTCTTGGCTCCTCAGAAATCCACTTCTTTTTCTTTACTCCCTTAAAGTGATGTTTCTTTACCAGTTCAGAGCGGTTTGTTGCTACAGGATTAAAACAGCACAGATTTACTTCTTCAAAAAGCACACAACAATTTCTTATCAAGAAATGCTATGGTGTTTTGAAAAACTAATCTCCCACTTCATACACAGGTCTCCTTGGGTGAGGAACATTCTTTTTCACGTTAATTATTTTAAAGTATCCCACAAAAGGAAAGCAGAAGTTGCTACTCTTCCTCTAGCAGAGTTCAGGGTCTCAAAATCCTGACGGCAAACTCAAAATTTGGCTAAAAACACGGAGTCCAACAGTACTTTGAACTAGTACAATTACTTTGATCGGTACTGGCTCAGAATGTTTCCCATTAAGAATGAGAAAATCTTCATTAATACTGTAAAAGAAAATCTCATCTAAAAATCAGAAAATATATAATAATTAAATACCTTTTACATTTGAATACTTTGATGCAGTTGGCGCTTTTTCTAAAGGTAGTGCCTCATTTCTTTTCCCTTCAACAAATATGTTTCTCTGTGTCACAAAACAATCACCTCCTACAGAAAATGAGTACCAAAAAATCATCTATACCAAAGAACACATTGAAAAATTAAATGTGAACAATGCAAAGAATGTGCTATTTTTATAAGTCCATTTTCACTGAAATGAATAAAAAAATGTAAAAAATATAATGAAACCAAATAGATGATTCATCAAAGCCCACCAAAAAAAAAAAAAAAAAGATAAACAGTCCATTTAAAAGCTTTAAATTCACATTGGTATGAACAGAGATTTAATTACAGAATTGCTTCTCTGTGGTAACTTCTTACTAATGACAGTGAAGAACACTTACAACAAAGACACATATTGTATATAAAAGTCACAGTAAAAGAAGTAATGTGTAAAATACATTTATACTGTTCCATACAGTTCTGGAGCTAAAGATGCATACCAGTTTGCTCCAAGCTAGACTAAGCATCCCTAGCATGGTCCTGCATTATTTTGCATTGACAAACGAAGGGAAGAAAAAAGAATAATATAGTAACTATTATTATTTTTACCACTAATAAGTATTTATGAAGAAAAAGGAGTAAATACTGTTAAGTAAACATAAATTGAAGGACGGCAGGGCATTCTTCAACCTTAATTACATGATTCTATACTAAATTCAATGGGGAGAAACACTATGTCTTTATAAAGATCAAGTGTGCTTGTGCAGAGAGATCATGTCCCATTATAAAAGATGCAGGACTGGAGCTTTAGTATTTCTCTGTATGGTAAATGAAAAATACAAAGCCTGTTCATCTTAGCTAGGGATAGTCTCACAAACATAGCAGGTTTTTAAAACATATTAACTTGTAGTCATTCCTACAGTTCTTTTCATAAGTTCACAGAGCCATTTCTTTTCCAAAATTAAGCATGAAAAAGTCAATTGTAACCAGCATAGAGGATTTTTTTTTATCATTATAATCTTAAAACAAGCGGAATCATAAATGATATTTTTAATTGTTACAGTTAATGGTGCAGTATGAGAAGGAGTGCATATAACATGAGTAACAAAGAAAAACACTATATTTGAGTTATTCTTTTATATTTAAATGGTGAAGGTTAATACACACATATTGATTTATAGCAAATTTATTTACCACATAATGTTCAGTTATAAGAAGCTGATGCTAAAGTATATTACCTCCATTTTCAAAGGCTCTACGATCTGTTCTGATAATACCCTCTACTGACACTCTACTTCCCGAAGTCTCTCCCTCTCTTTTCATATTATTAAATTTTGTAGGAATTGTATTACCATCACCTGGAAAGGCAAGAGAAAGAATGTTTTAGCTGCTTGTGTGCAAACACATTGAATGAAACTGTCATTCTCTTCCTCTCACCTCTATGAGTTAGTAATTAGCTCAGAGCAATTTCCTTTAACCTCTTGTTTTATATTTTTCTTTCTCTTTTACTAGTCATTTGGATAGTGTGTAATGTAACTCAAGCACTGATGTATACCTTTTAAGTTTTTTAAGAAAATACCACAGTATTCAGGTTAAAGAAGACTACAGCTGCAAAGTAAAGAACCAGCTACAAATTATCTGCTAGTTCTTTAGCTTCTCATTTTTCATAAATGAATCCTATCTGATTGAACTTGTATTTTTAAGATGTATGTCATCATAATATCTAAAACTTCAGAGAACTCAATTGAAAAAATGTTTTGGGGAAACATCTATCTGTTTTTCTGAACGCATCTAGTTATAAATAACTACATACATTAAAAATTATAAATACTCAAATATTTGTTACTGATTTCTTTGTCTATAGTCCGAATATATCTAAATACTTGCCAGAAATAGATTATCAAAACTATTTGAATAAAAAACATTTTAAATGTAGAAATAAGAAGAAAATATTTTTGCCCAATTCTGTCGAACAATTTAGGCTGGCAAAAAACGTCAGTCAATAAAGCGTGACTTCACATGCCTATATTATTCAAAATGGAGAATATTTTTCCATTCTCATTTTTTCATTGTCACATCTTCTTACTTATATTTATTTTATGTAAAGCAGTATTATCAAGATTTTATCCCTAAAATTTATGCTACTGTAAAAATAAACTGATTTTTTTTTTAATTAAAAGTAGCAAGTCATTCTTCTGCCCAGCAATTTTTAATGGCTGACCATTACTAATTACTCTAGTGTCTTATTAAGAACATAACTCTCTCTCCTAAAATGGAATTATATTATTATTTATTCAACAAAAAGAAAACTAATACAGATTTTTTCAGTCACACCACTTGTTCAAGAATGAAAGAGAAGAATAATAAGGGAAACAAAGATTTATTAATACATACTTCTTTGACCATATTTATGTCAGAAAAGACCAAACATTCAGAACAAAATGTAACTATTTTGTTACTATCTTTCATAAAACACTTAAAGGTGTTCTGTTTTGTTTTTTTTTAATTTAAGTTATGTGAAAGTTTGGTGTATAGTCAAATTGTCATCTCGACATCCAAGATAGTCAGCAGAAAGAACAGAGCAGCTCTGAGTAAGTGATTCATTTCATCTTTCTTTGACACTATCTTATGAGGAATAAACAGCATATAAGAGTGCCTATCTCTGTTCACTTAGAAGAGAGAGCCTATATGAGAAATTCAAACTACATTTGTAACCTTAGGATGGTGAAAATTGGACTACATAAATCTTGATCTTAAAGAAAAACATGAAAGACCTATGTTGCGTATCTCAGGAAATTACACATGGCCCATTTCTATCTTTTCCATCTCCAATCAATACAAGTAGCCACTATGTGTGTGACAGTGCATATATGTGGTGAAAAATTAATGAAGTTTTTTTATGCTCTTTTTAATGTGTTATATTTTATTTTCACTAAACTATGTACTACTTTCTCCCTGTAACAATAATAAAAAAAGCAGTAAACATTGTCCAGGAAGATGAAAATACTTGCCTTTCTGCAAATCCTGCTTGATAGTTTCCAAGGGTAATAGCTCTTTTTCCAGAGATGAAGATACGATTTTTGTTGATTGGTATTCCTGAGGGTACTGAATCCTATAATACTCTCCTAAACATAACCCAAAAGGGGAAAAAATACTTTTATTATATTGGCAGCATTGCTGTTTATGAAAGAATCACCAATTTCATATTTACCAGATTTATAGCAGATTTCCTTTATTGCTCTTTCCTCTTCAATGTCTGAAGCAGTCTTAGCCAACAAATTAGAAATATCTGTAGGAAATATTTTTAAAAGATTACTAGATATCTATACAAAGATCTTCAACATTTCTATAATCAAATACCATAATGACTTTCATTTTGGTCATGGTTTTTTTTCTAACTGAAACCTCTGCTTCTGGGCAGAAAAATGATTCCTGAATGTTAGGTATTTCCAAGTGCAATGGAATTTAGGCTGCGACATCTATTAAAAAGCTAATGCTTGTTGATTTAAAACAATTTAAAACCATTTTCAGTACCTACAGTGAAATCTTATTAAACATATCAACAGGGACTTCTTGTCACAAAACCTCTGTCCAAAGTTACCATCCTCTAATGTCTGCTGGCAGAGCTGGTGAAGGGAGTGTTTCTTACCTGTCTCAGTTAAGGCTAATAAGATCCACTTTTGATATTGTTTAAATTAATGTGGCTTATTCAGACTGGAACACGTAAGCACTAACCTGTTTCTAACTAAGCACTAACAGAAAGCACTAACAGGCAGCCCTCCCAACCTGAAGGGCAGCAGGAAAGTGAAAAGCAGTGTGTGGCTCCCTGAGAACTACTAGCACAGGAATTTGCAGAGTGCACACATGAGAGTGCACTCTCACTTTCACTCTCTGGAGATGTACAGTTCATTCACTCCCTATGATCCTCTAATCTCTAAGTAAGATACATCCAGTTGTTTAACTAGAGTTTTTGTTTTTTTAAAAAAAATATATGTATATATATTCAGTTAAACTAGTGTAGAGTTTTGCATGGACTCATTAGATTTAAGAATAACTTTTTGTAATAAAATTAGACTGCCTACAGAGAGATTTTCACCAGTTTAATAAATCAGTTGAACAAATGATTTAATTTGAAGACACACAACTATCTTTTGTAAACAAACCTATGACTTCACCTTCATTGATGAGTATGTACAGCCCCTGTTCAAAAATAAAAAGAAATACCTCCCATATAAATGTTTCCCATAAAAAGAAATACCTCCTAAACTTGCAATTTTTACAGCATGAGTAACCCATAACATTAGACAGTCCCAAAGAACAGAATATATTTGGAGCTGTACAGATCAGAAACATTTTTGTTTGGCACGAAAACAAAATGGTTCCTGACCTGCTACTGTTAATCCTCTGCTAAACATTCCCCAGTGCTAACTGATACAGTGATGGCTAAAGATAAGCCACACAGTGAGTCCTCAGTCAACCCACAATATTAACTATTCAGAATCCTGATAAGAAGAGGAAGATAATAAAAATGTCTTTTTAAATAAGAGTGTCAATAGTTCAGATCATCCCTGAATTGAGAACTTTGAATAGTATTTGATGGTCATCTGAATATTTTAAACTTTATTTAATGAAAAAGGGGGTATGTGAATTATACTAGTATTGAAATATAAAGCCAGACATTTCACAATAGTTAGAAAATACTGGCTTATTCCTCCCACTTCTGGTGACTACCAGTTTCAATAATTTGGGAATTATATGGAAACTATTTCAAAAACTTGTCAGCAGCTCTTTCCTAAAAATGTAATGGTTATTAGAATAAATCAATTATGAACTATATTGCAGGAGGTGAAAAACATCCATTCTACTTCCTTGTAAAAGCAAAAAGAAAACTTGTTTACTGTTCTCTTTATCTTCAACCTCCTCTTCATCCTCCTCTTCATCCTCTTGTTGGTTAATGTTTATAATCAGCGGTGGGTGAATTGGTCTTAAAATATTCTCCTGATTTCTGAATGCTTCTTGACTACAGGCTGGATGCAGAATCCCTTCTTGGACCTCCTGTTGCAATGCAGCATCTGCAGAAAAGAACATGATATTTTTTTCTTTAGGAGGGAACTAGAACATTAAATCCAGGTTAAGAGCAACACGTAAACTTCTGAAATCATTATCATATTTAAAGAATCAGCAAATAGATGAATTGTGCCTTTTAGCAAGTATCTTCTGCAGAGGCAGGCAAAAGAACATCGTCCAAACACAGAAAGTATGAAAATGCATGTGTTCTAGCTCCTCTGAACAGAAAGATAATGCACTGCTGAATATAGCTTTTTGACAAGAGAAACATCTCAATCATTTGATCAAGCTATTTAAAAAAGGCTGCATATCTCTTCCTGCTAGTGGATAGATGAATCTGAGTCAGTAACTTTCTTTCCTTCAATCCCTTTGTAGATAGTTTACAACATAGGGAAATGTGATTAGTAATACTTTGGCTGAAATGAGTAAATGAGTCTAGCACTCCACCTGTGGAAATATGTTAAACATGCTGAATACTAGACTGGCCTGTATCACTCTTCACAGCATTGATTTTGAAGAATTTAGCAGTGCTAAGCACTAGATTACCCATTTTTAGCTTGTAGACTTTTTTTTCTGTCAGAATTTTCTAAACCACAACTTTCTTTGCTAAGTACAAATCATAGATTTTGAGAAAGAATATGAAGTTCATAAAAATAATTTACACTGAATTAGAAGAAAATCACAAAAGATATGATTTTCCTTATAAATTTATGTTTACCCACAAAGTTTTGCAGCAAAAATATTTCAGTACTGGGACAGCAGTTTCTGAGAACCAGAAAATACAACTGATTGAAAATAAAAATGATGAAAAATGGTATTGTATTGTTCAAGCTGATCAATATGCAAATACAGACAATTAGGATTCTGCGCATTATATTAAAAATACTGAAGTTAAATACTTTTTCCAGTTTTAAAGAAACAATATGAAGCATGGGCATTTTCTTTTATTCCAGTTGTTGTTATCCTTGTGTATTTTGTGCTTACATAAGAACAGCATACATATCATTTCAAATCCATTTTAAAAACACTATTGCAGATCAGATTTATTGTACATATATCATGCAAGAGGAAGCAAGATACAATCCTTTAACTTGATGGAGCCTTTTTGACTGTCCATAATGGGATATTATTAGCTCTGGATAGTATAAGCCAAATCATACTTAAATTAATTTAACAAGAATTTTAAGTCTTGAAATAAATAAATGCAGTTTTAGTATTTGCAATGTTACTGTGGAGCACACAGACTTTGAAGATGCACATTCTAGTAAAAAGAAAAAGTGTTGGATACATTTTGTAGTTCTGATTATTGTGCCTTGCTCTTATAGAGGGTTGCCTTGTCGATACTGCCTATTGGGCACGGTCTCTGGCTCACACTGTACCCAAAAGTGTACCTAAGTTTACAACAGCACTAGCTGGCGGAAGCCAAGGTTGTGGACGCAGGAACTGTACTAAAAGCAGTATGGACACTCACAGAAACATCACTTGCCTTGGCCCTATGTGGTTAGTTAATCTCTACATTCCCAGGTAAAACAGCCTACCCTTTCCCGAGGGCATTTCAGGAACACAAGATGCTTGTTTCTTAGTAGAGATCTTTACAGACATTTCTTAGGACACCTGTGTGGCGGTTTTACCCAGCTAACAGCAGAACTCCACCACAACTGCTCGCTCACTCCCCCTCCTCAAAGGAACAGGGGGAGGAAATATGATGGACAAGGGCTCAAGGGTTGAGATAAGGATAATTTAATTAAAGGGAAAAGAAAAAAAAATAATAACAATACAAGCAAAGGCCGCACGGAAGCAAAGAGAGGGAAAAAAAAATTTTCCACTTCCCGTCAATGAGCGGTGTTCAGCCACGTTCTGGGAAGCAGGGCCTCAATACACGTAGCGGTTGTTCAGGAGGACAGACGTCTTCATAACGAGAGCCCCCCCCTCTCCTTCCCCTTTCCCAGCTTTTATTGCTGAGTGTGACACCACATGGCATGGAATATCCCTTTGGTGGGTTCAGGTCAGCTGCCCAGGTGATGTCCCCTCCCAACTGCTGCTCACCCCCAGCCCACGTTTGGGGGGTTTGGAGAGTCTGGGTGCTGTGCCAGTGCTGCTCAGCAACAGACAAAACACTGGTGTGGTACCAGTGCTGCTCTAGCTACAAGTGCAGAGCACAGCGCTGTATGGGCTGCTGTGGGGAAAGTTAACTCCATCCTGGCCAGACCCAGTACACCCTGTCTACAGCTTTGGGAGATAAGGCGAGTGAACGACTGTATTTCAGTCCAGTTGTTCACACATCTATGACAAGTCATGCCATCTTTTCTTCTCACTCCTGTCTGATTTCTGACATCTGTCTTGGTTCCTTGCTCTGGACTCTTAGCCTAGTCCAGTTGTTTACCAGGACTACTGGTAGACATGAGCTTCACTTTTAAAGAACGGGGCGGGGGGAAACAAAGCGAAATAACAACAACAAAACTTGTAATGGTGCTTTTTTTTCCAAAAATAATCTGATTTTCAGAAATTAAAAGAGAAAGTAGACTGCCTTACAAAATATTACTGTACTTAAATAACATGCATCCAATGTTCTAGCCTGAAAAATACTTTCAAAATGCTGAACTGGAAATATATTTGCACACATAGCACAGGAATCTGATGTTGCCTACAAAAGGGGCATCTCATTAACTCATATAACATGTTGTGCTCTATCAACAGATAATGCTACCAGCAGCCCTACCAATCTTTCCCCTTTACCACAAACATTACTTTCCTTTCTCTTAAATGATTACCTTGCTACTGACCATTTTCATTACCCTATATATAGAGTTAATCTAGTAAATACCTAAGAAAAATGTGAAAAAACAAATTGCTGAAGGTGTTAATTGCTGTGAATATCTTAGCGGTGTTTCTGACTACTGACCTGACCATAATTATATTGGGCTTAGGTGGCAAGGGAGGCTGCAGGGGTGGCCTCTGTGAGAAGAGCCCAGAAGCTGCCCCATGTCAGATATGAGCCAGTTCCACCCGGCTTCAAAAGGGGCCCACCGCTGGCCAGACCTGAACCAATGAGCGATGCTGGTTGTGCCTCTGTGACAGCAGATTTAAGAAAGGGAAAAAACTGCTGCGCAACAGCAGCTGGGAGAGAGGAGTGACAAAATGCAAGAGAAACAGCCCTGCAGACACCAAGGTCAGGGAAGAAGGAGGGGGAGGAGGTGCTCCCGGCACCAGAGCAGAAGTTCCCCTGCAGCCTGTGGTGAGGCCCATGGTGGAGCAGGCTGTCCCCCTGCAGCCCATGGGGTACCATGGCGGAGCAGATCTCCATGCTGCAGCCCATGGAGGAGCCCATGTTGCAGCAGGTGGATGTGGCCTGAAGGAGGCTGCAGCCCATGGAGATTCCCCACAGGAGCAGGCTCTGGGCCAGAGCTGCAGCCCGTGGAGAGGAGCCCACGCAGGAGCAGGAGGTCTGGTGAGAGCTGCCACCCGTGGGGGACCCGTGCTGGAGCAGTCGTGCTCCTGAAGGATGGACCCCATAGTACAGACCGATATTGGAGCAGCTCTTGAAGAGCTGCAGCCTGTGGGAAGCCCACGCAGGATCCGTTTGGGAAGGATGTCATCTGTGGGAGGGACCCCACGCTGGAGTAGGGGCAGAGTGACCATGAAGGAGCAGTGGAGACGCAGCGATATGGGCTGACCGCAGCCCCCATTCCCCGTACCCCTGTGCTGCTCGGGGAGAGGAGGTAGAAGAGGGTGGACGGGAGGAAGGTGTTTCCGGTTTGCTTTTAGTTTCTCACTACTCCAGTCTGCTAGTGATAGTAATAAATTATATTAATCTCCCTATGTTGAGTCTGTTTTGCTTGTATCAGTAACTGGTGAGTGATCTCCCTGTCCTTATCTCAACCCATGAGCCTTTTTTCATCATATTTTCTCTCCCTGTTCTTTTGAGGAGGGGGAGTGAGAGAGCAGTGTGGTGGAGCCTAGCTAGCCATCAGCGTGAAAGCACCACATGGGCTCTTGTTTTATTTGGCAAAAGAAGAAATGTCAATTTGCCAAATTGTTTTTTTTGGGGGGTGGGGGGTGGGGGGGGAACGTGCCTACCATAACTTTTGGTGAAAAATATTTCTCATCTCCAGATTAAAAGAGAAGGTCACATTGGTTTTCTACAAACTGCAAGGAACCATGTTTCAGTTCTCAGCTATGCCTGATTCACACAAATTTTGAAGGCAGGTCTCCCAAATCCAAGGTAAGTACCTTAACGTATGGATAACTGTCATATGCCAGAGAAAATGTCTCTAGAATTATTTGAGAAACTACAGAAGAGGTTCAAAAGAGCACTGGAGAAGAATGGGAAAAAATCTTTCAACTACTAGTTCATGGAAATAAATAAAAAAAAAAACCAGCTTCCAGATACCTTTATTTCCCCCTCAAAATAGATATTCTGTGAAAAATATCTATTTGCATTTCATAGCAACCAATTGTCAATCCACGAAGAACCATTTCTATCCCATGGCCACTTCAGGACAAGACATTAGCTTATTTGTATCAGAAATAAAGACTTGGATTGTCTGTAGTTGCTAAGAAGTCATCAGTTTACTGCAGTGAAAAGAAACACTATTACATTATTTTTGACATTAAGAGAATTCTATCATTTCCTTAGAGAAAATGGATAATTTCAGATACTTTCTTAGAAAACTATTTCATTTGTCTATATGTATGAACATAATATATGAAAATAATAGTGGAGAAAGTGTCCTAACAGCACATACATCTGCAATCTATTAGTGAGATTCATTGTGGAACAGTTGAGTATCAACTATTGTGCTCCAGAGAACGAAAATATTCTAATACCTTAGACCCTGAATCATGCTCCAGAGTGAGGCCAGAAAAGACCCTACCAATTCAAAAGCTCATACATCAAGAAGTGTTAAATGATTAATGATTTCCTATAAAACAAAATCTTCAGACTAAATATGACTGTCATATTTTCTATGTAGTGCGAACAAGCATGACTTACCATCCACTACTCCAAAAATACAGTGCAGATGAAAAGTTAGTGTAAAATTTTTACTCCATGGATCTTAGCAACCTAAATTGCCATTTATTAGTTCATCTTTCATGCAACTGGTGGTTATGAAAGACTTGTAACATGACACATAAATAAATTAATATAGCAACCCATTCAAATACCTATACAATTTCTTTATTTGCCTTGAACTCGATGTGATAGTAAGTCATACCTGATTTATTTGCAATGGTACATCTCTTGATCTTAATATATATTATGTAAGCAGTGGAACTTTAAGGATATTTTTGTGTATTTACTTATTTTAATTTACAAATCGTTGAGAAAATATTTTTACTCACTGTTACTAGGTGGCAGAAAAAGTCCGTTTATATTACGAGGTTTGCTATGATGGAAGACACAACTGATCCTCACACAGCCTAATGGCTGTGTTTCCCAGAAACAAGAGATGCTGCTATACTTTTGCTGCAGGACAAAACAGTTTTCAGATATTGTAAATATAACAATAAAAATGGACTACATTGACAGTATACTGCTGTGAATAGATAACTAACACTAACACTTTGGAGGACCATATTCTGGTATGTTAGAACATTTAAAATTATCTACAGTTAAGTCAAAGGAGTTTTAATGATGTAGAACATTTGCCAGATAAGAATCAGAGTAAAGCAGTCTACACACATTTTACAGCAGACTTTTTATGAGATGCTTGGAAGAAAAAAAACTATTATTTTTAATATACACCATACTCATTTAATTTATGTGTGTCTGAGTTTCCTTTTCTACATACTGAGATAATCAGACCTATCTCAAATGAAATCTGCTGCTCAAGTGCAAATCTTACACTTGTACTCCCTTAATATTAAAAGATATGGGGTTGTGGGAAAAGGATTAAAAAAAAAACAAAAACCACAAAGATGCCTAACAAAAAATGAAAAAGTAAAAATTTGGGAATTTGTAATCCTTGTACAGACTTGTCAGACTTGGATTATGAAACAAGGTAAAAAAAGTCTTTGTTTCATTTCACATTCGAAACATCCCTTTGGCAGGAGAAAGTCACTTTTGATTTCAGACTAAAAAATGTGCTTGAAGGAACTTGCTCCTTTGTACCTTTATTTCCATATGTCTAAATCTGCAAAACAGATGCGAACATCCCCCTTGTCTTCCTAATGAGCACACAGTATCACAGCTAAGACGTTTTTCACAGTGACAGAATCTGCACTTGAAACCCTAATGAGGAGAATGGCTTTCAGGCTAAGACATACTAGATTCCCATTATATTAGTGGCTGCCTTAAATGTGAATCTCCTCCTATAAAACTATTTTTAATTAATGAGGGAGATGATACAGCAACCAAGAATAAAAATATTATGGTGACAAATATTTACAAGTTACCAAAAATATTCAGGATTTGATGTTCTCAGACTACCATCATTACACTGCTCACACCATCTCCCAGCTGGTTTTACATATGACAAAAAAAAGCCTAAGGGGGGAGGGGAGAAATATATCAACATTGCTTTGTTTAGTTATTTAATTTTTGCTGCTTTACTCCTACATATAATCACACTGCTGCTCTCCCTGTATTAATATTTTTTCCATTTAAAAGTCTGCACGATATTGCACAATTAACACTTTCCTGATGAAAGTCCCTTTCGTTAGTCAAACTTAAAATCATTTCTCTATATCTCTGCCTTGTTAAAGTTTTTAGATTCTAGCATGATATCCAATTATACAATTCACTTTTTCCGTATAACCTGATATCTTCCTCAAGCATGTGATAAGGAAACTCATGATTCCCAAGAGGCACGTGCTTGTGACCATTACCCTGAATATAGGAAACTCACGTTTATATCTGGGATATGAACTACACGCCAGCTGAAATTTGTAAATGCCAAGCTACCAGCTATTTCTCAATGAGTTTCTGTCTAATTTTTTAACGGAAAACAAAGTCACACTTGAAAATGTTTGAACTCTCCCTGAAGTAGATGGGAATATTCTACTACTTCAGAGAGATAAGTTTCACTCAGCTCCAGACGTTAACAGCTGGATCAAGGATCAGCATCTCAACACCACACCATTTCTGGAATTTAATCAATACAACTGGTCCACCCACTGACACATGCTGGGGTTTGGAGCCAAAGCCTGTCTCCCAAGCACTAATGCCTAAATCTCTGATGATCAAACGGATGCAATAACCAAGAACCCTGCACCCACCCCTGGATTTTTACCAGCTGGAATAGAAACATTTCTTTGAAGGACAAACCCATTTTGAATGGCTCCATTTTGTATGACAGGTTTTATAGAAATTCAGGTAGTCAATATAAGCAGAAATTATAAACATGGTCTATTTATTCAGAATTAATATAATGTTGACCCAATAAGAGAGATGAGTGATCTGTGATTTTTATGCAGGAATTTTAACTTATGTGTTCCCTGAGTATCTGAGCCCAATTCACAGGAGTAATTAGGACAATTAGCTCTTCTCACTTCTGAAAATCATATATTTGATTTACGTATGCTGCCATGATTGAGACATATCAACCTCTAACTTTAGATAATAAACCTCCCTCTAAATATGTATATATCAAGAAAATCAAGGACGCTGACCACTCTAAAATATACAGCATTTACCTGCGCGTAGGGAGAATAAAAATAGAAATAGCGGTCATTCCCAACTTCAGCCATTTTCACCTCTTACGCTTCTATTCCACTCTCTTTATGCAGGCAGAGCATACATGAAAACATAAAAGCTATCAACGTATAGGCAAATCTTAATTTTATCCTGAAAATAGCAGTTTTCTTTAAGCAACTGTGTCTTCAGAACTTCAACTCTGCTTCTTTTTTGAACCAAAACTCCAACTGACAGCGTAGCTAAAACTCAGTACACTTGAACTAAGGAGGTGATACCTTCTCCAGGTTTGCTAACTGTCGAAGATGGTTGCTAGTCAGGATAGAATGTTACACATCCACCGACACCCATTGTTCCTCCAGATCTTGTAACATCATCACGATGACATCATGTGACCTTTTGGGCTTGAACATCTTCCTTACTTCCATTGCTTCAGAATAAAGTATGGAAAATTGGACCATTTCCAAGAGTTTCTTGTAAACTCTTCTTTCATAGTTTCTTCTTTCAAAGAGTTCCACGTAAAATGGAACAAACCCATTTGGCATGGTTTAAATGATACCCAACTTCTAGCTGCAGAAGCTGTGGTCTTCAAAACAAATCTTTGATATAACAAATGCAAATCTTATCCTTTGACTAATTTTTAACCAAAATTCTTGCACCCAATGTTTTTCTTACCGTATCTTTCTTTGGATTGAGACACTTGCTGCTTCCTGTCAGTATACCGTTAGCTGTTAACTACTTATGTTGTTGGTGTTAATTGCTTTTTCTTGGTCCCATGATGTCCACTGCCACAGCTAAAGCAGAAAGAACAGCATACACTTGTGTTACTAATTAACACCTCTATTCCTGTTCAGGTCCTGGACTGCCTCTGAAAAAAAAAAATATCTAGGGATGAAAATAAAGTTTTAATCCTGGAAAATGGTAAGTGATGTGGTTATCTCCAGTACATGGGATCAAATTTACAACACTGAGTGACATCACTAATTTCAAGAAGAACACTGTAGAGCACTGTTAGATCAAAACTTGGGACTTTAGAAGTAAAACATAAAAGGAAGAGCAGAAAGGAAAAGGATCTACACTACCTCAAAGGAGAAGGATGCCATAGCTTAGAGAATAGTAAGAATACAAATGAAGTAAAAGAGAAGGGAGGTAGATATAAGGCAGAATTCAAGCAAGATGACTAGCAGCACCAGAAGTACATTAAAAAAAAAAAAAAAAAGAAAAGAAAAAAAACCGCCACACTGGACAGACCTATCATCAGAGCACACCTGGAGTACTACTGTATGCTACTAGCGTGGCAGTGTGAAGGCTGTAAGTATAACTGAAAAGCAGGTGCCAGTAGCCAACTGGGCATAAGTAATACAAGGTTGACTCAATGGTGGTTACACCCAGGCTGGGAAAGAAGTACAAAGAAGTTGTAATGACTGGAAGTCTTCAAGTCTCTATAGGAGAACATCAACTTGTAACTTAAATATCCAGAGACAGACCAAAGACTGAGACTGCAAAGGAACACACAGGCATGCCTGTCCACTGTGACTTACTGACTGAAATAAAATTATTTCTAAAGGAATGACTTCACCTAAATACAGAAGGGCTCGCTGGGTTCAAGGTAGGGAGTAATGGCAAGAGCTTTAAGCAGAGAAGCGACATGAAAATGCTCCAGGAGTTACGCGCACCTTGCATCTGACTTCAGCACACAGGAGAAAGAAAATTAAGGAAAACAGATTAAGGCAATGAATCATGAACGATCAGTGGGCAGGAAGAGCACAGAAATAAATAGCTAACACTGCCAAGAGCTACCCAAACAGGGGCTCTTTGTAGCCATCTAGCTATGCCTGACTGTGTCACAGAAGAAGGTGCGGCCAGAAAGAATTAATTGAAATGTTATATACCAACGCGGAGAACCTGGGTAACGAAAGGAGGCAGTCGTCCCGGCGCAAGTAAAGCCAGACAGAGAGAGGCCTCCACACCGTGGGGACACCGCGTCCATGCCCCAGAGCCGGACGCGTGGCACCCGGAAAGCACAAGAGGCGCGAGGGAAGGCTGCCAGGCGAGGGCAGCGGCTCCGCCAACGGCTAACGGTCGCCGCCGCGCCTCAGCCTCAGCGCGAGCACCCAGCTCGGCTCTC
>VXAL01004431.1:0-31059 GCA_013399475.1 Chauna torquata
CGGCCGCCGCAGGGACGGCGTGGCCACGGCCGGGGCTCGGGGCCGCGCGGGCGCGGGTGGCTGCGGAGCGCCTGCGGGACATGGGGTCCGTGCGTGCGTGGGCGTGCGTGGGTTTGGTCTGGATGTCAGTGTAAGACGGTTGTTTGCGGCGGAAAGGAGAAGGGAAAAAAAAAGAGCAATTTTCATTCCAACTTTTTTTCTTCGCTAGAGCACTAATTCCTCTGTGTGGGCAAACAGCCCCTTCTCCTTTGATTCTTAGTCACAGCCCCTAGATTAAACAGCGGTTTTAATGAGAGCCGTGGCTGTGGCTGCATTAGATGATGATAGTCATGAGGACGATCTGACCTGTTTTGATGAAGACGATCTGACCTGTAGGGAGAGAGGGAAAGGTCAGCCACATGCAGTGGCCAGATTTCTGCTCCTTGCCGGCACATGCTGCTACAATATTGATTCGTGGAGAAAGATAAACATAAAAGCTAGATCCTATGTCCTGAATACTAATGAACGCAGCTTCCAGATTTTAGTTGTTGTTGACTTCTTATTTCCACCGTAAACATTCGCCGACCTGCGTAGGGCAATTTTTGCCAGTTTGTTTTTATTTTGTTTTATTTGGTTTAGCTGGCTTTCATTCCGCGTTGGTCGATGGCGTTCCGCTTATTTTTCCCACTCGCCGCATCTCCCTCCCGTCGGAAACCTTTGCAGCAACTCACTTTCCCCAGCAGCGGACGCGCAGTCCCGGGAAAGCCGCCGGACCCCGCTGCCACTGGAAATGAGGAAAGCGCGTCCGAAACGCAACGTCTCGACCTGGGATCCACCTTTCGGATTTCTGCTCCATTACCCGCCTCATTCCTTCGCAGCGTAACGCTTCAGCTTGCACCCGGGCTGTTTTTCTCCTCTCCGGACTGCGCGGCGAAATAATCAGTTAAGCGGGAAGAGGGCTCTCTCTTCAAAGGCTCCCCCGTTCCCCAACTGCTCCCAGACCAGATACACCTACGGGAGGAAATGACAGATTGAAAAATGCCGTTGTCTCGGCGAGAGAGGCATTTCAAAGGCACCTCACCCGCCCGGGCAGAGCAGCCTGGGAAGCGAGTCGAAAGAGGCTTTTTTCGGAAGGTTTTCGGTGCGACCGTAGCTGTTCGTAGTCACTCGCTGTCCCGGCTGCCTCCCGGCAATTTTGCCCTTTGAGAAGGTCTAAATTAGCTGTAAATCTGGGAAAGCGGTCAATGAAATAGCCGTCCCCAAACACGCGTTTCAAGTTTGTGCTGCTTAGCGGACGACCTATAGTAAGCACCATCGACTATATAGGGGCAATTAACCAGACCAGGCTGACGTTTAAGAAAATGAGGGAGATATTAAACTCCTAATTCCCGTCATTACGAATAATTTTCATGAAGGGAACTGCTAAAAGATTTTTTTCCCCCTTACACTTTCCAGTCTATTTTTTAACCCCTGAGTGATTTACTACGTAAGTAATTTTAGAGGATACAGTTTACAGCTTGAGTTATTAGACTGAACACCTCTGGCTGACACCACAACACCTTTTTTTTCTGCCTGCAGCTGTGAGTCACAACCCCATTTTCATACCAAACTGCTGCACATTCCTTTACAATATAGACTTCCTTCTTGCGAAGATCAAACATGCTCCAGCCAAAGTGTTTATTTTAAAATACAGGAAAATTAAAACTAAACATGGACTTAAAAGAAAAACAAATGTATCATTTCTTTCCCTGCCGTCCCTCCTACTAAAATAAAATAAAATTAGGATGGAACAGCGTAGATTGCTTCAATAAAGTAATACGGCGACAGAGCCAAAACAGTTGATTTCGGCTGGAACGGGAATGGATCCTTCTGTTTGCTGTTATTTATTTATGCATTATTGCGGCTATGTTTTTAATTATATGTGGGAATGTCAGGCCAAGATGCTGTAACCATAGCCTCCCTTTAACACACTTTTCCGATTTGTTTAATGCCAGCGCTACAAGGCTAGAACAGGCACCACAAGGAAAATGTTTTCAATATTCTGTTTAATAGCTTACAAAAGGGAATCCCGGAATTATTGTAAAATGCGCGGGCCTGCTCTGCGGAGGTGCCCGGCATGATCGGGCAGATTTCTTCCCCGTCTGCAGTTTTTGGGGCGCAGGGGGGGAGTTACTGGGAGAAGAGGTTCCCAAAGTCATTTCTCCCCAGCAAATCGGGCTTTTAAGAGCTTCCTTGCTCATCAGCGGCACAGACACCGCTTCACCTTTTTTCTTTATTTTGAGCAGGGCGAAGATAGATTTCAACCCTCTGCTTACCCGTAACCTACTGGCTGCTGCTCCAGTGACCCCACCTGGGCTCCACTGCAGCCCTTCTTGCCCCTCGTGTTTTTGCCCCGGGGGAGGGCACCCCGCTGAGCCCGCACTGCCACCTCCTCCCTCGCCTTCTCCGCTCAGTCCCGTGTCCCCCGGTCCCCGGAGCGCTGCGCTCGGCGGGGGACGGGACGCACGGTCCCGTGGTTCTCAGCCTTTGTTACGCGTACATTAGAAAAAGACTGTTTTAAAGAAGTAAAAAATAAAGAGAGGAAAGGAAAGGCAAAGCGAAGGATGATTCGCTTTAGGAAACAGACCAAACAACTCCCCCTCCCCATCAAAAAATTCTCCCCGATCCAAGCGGCCCCCAATCGCTGAGCGAAGGAGCCGGCGAGCCCGCACCGCCGTGCTGGGCTGTGCTTGCGCGGCGAGGGTGCGGCAGGACCGGCGCCTGCCAGGCGGGGCCACTGCAAGTCCCCTGGGTGCCTGGGGTCCCTGGGGTCCCCTGGGCTCACCCCCGCTGGCCAGGCAAACCCGCGGGCTCCCTGACCGCCGCCCGCCGCGGCCCGACGTGCGCCTAAAAGCCGAGGCAGGAATGACAGCTTTCCCTGCCGGAGAGCCGCTCCGCGTCAGCGGGCATCGCAGCCGGCTGAAATCGGGGCTTTGCCGCTCATTTCTGGCCGATCCGTGCCCGCCGTGCACAGCCCGTGCCCGCCGCAGCGGGCTCTCTGCGCTCTCCGCTCTCCGCGCGGAACCTGCGCGCTTGCTGCGCGGGGGCAGCGCCGCCGGGACGTGCAGCAGCCGCGGAGGCCGTCAGGGCGCAGGTGTTTTCACGATTTTGACAAACAGCACTCACACATGGCTGGGGGTACCTTTACGTCTCCGATGCTCCCCCCTCCTCCGTCAATACAGAGGGGCCGACGCTGTCGTTTTCAGCTTTTAAACAAAGGCTATGGCTTGGCTGAGACAGAGGGGAAGTCCGCGGATTTTTTCCGCGCGTGGATGCTGCCGGCTCCCGGATGCGCTGGCGAACGCGGTTCCTCCCCGTGGAGCCCCCTCCGCCCTCTTCGGGCCGGGGCAAGGCCCCCCCAGCCAGGGGGGCAAAGCCGCCGCAGTCCCCGACGGGGCCCCGCTCGGTCCGCAGAGCGCAGGAGCCCCGTAACCCCCGGCCCTGACAGTAGCCGGGGGACGTGGAAAAGGCAGCAGCCCCCCCGTGAGCCCCTTCCCTGCGCTGCTCCTCGGGGTCGGCCCCGCACCCCCCTCTGCTTCCCACGCACCAGCCCCCGGGGCTCCCCAGGAGTTTGGGGGGTCTGCTGCAGGGCTGCGCTCCAGGCAGGCGCCGTCGGGGGCTCTTCTTGCCTCAAGGGGTGTAAGGGCACCCCCAGCCCCGTGTTCCTGCAGGAGCAGGCACCCGAGCCGCCCCCGCAGGAAGGGGGGGCTGCCTTTAATTAAGCCGCCGACGGTTCGCTGCGACCGTGGGAGCTGCGGTTCGAGGGGGGCTCTAGCGGCTGCGGGCGGTTTGATCGGCAAGCTCTTCGTGCCGCTGCCGCTCCCCGCGCTTTCCGCGTTTTTTGGGTGAATGCTGGAAGACGGAGACGGCTCTTGCCTCGGAAACCCGATTAACGCAAATTTCGCCGTGCGACAAGACGCTTCGTTTCTCGGGGCGCCCCGGGCTTTTTGCGGGTTTGCTTCCCCCCGCGGGCGCGCCGCCGGGCCGCGCAGCCTCCGCGTAGCCTCCCTGGGCTATTCCGGCCGCCCCCCGGGCGGGGTCCCGTACGCGCCGTCGGAAGAAGCAACGGGAACGAAACGCCGGGGAGCTCCCGGCCGGGGCCCCCGGGGACCGGTGGCTGCCCGGGTCCCAGTACACGGAGCTGCACGGAGGGCAGGGCCCACGCGGGGCGGGGGCGGCACACGTCGGGAAGAAGGAGCGCGGAGTGGGCAGCAACGGAGACTGCCCGGGCTGAGGGTGCCGGCGGGCTTAAGCGCGAAAAACAAAATATTTTTTTCCTTAAACATACGTCCATACATACACATGCAGCATGTGTTTGAAGCGGTAACACAGGTGCACAAAAGAACCCGTTTTCTTTGTTTGTACAGCGGTGATGTTTTCTTTCCAACGAAGGGAGCAATGACTGGAAGGGGCGGAAGATGAGCTGGAGGTGCAAAGAAAGAACCTCAGGAACTTCCCAAGCAAAACCAAGCCAAACTACGAGCCAAAAGAAATCTCAGATATTTTATTTCCCTTCCATGGAGCTGTATATTTAGCACATCTTTTATCGTCCCACCACACTTCCAGAAAGTTGCCGTGTCTTAGCCCGAAATCACAGACTGCAGTGTGAGATTTTGGCAACTTCCTTTCTGCTGCAGCTATTAAAGGAGATTTATCGTTCAGCAGTATTCATTCATCCCACAAGCCATGCCAGATATTAAGTGACAAATTCAGCTGTTGAGGAGGTTCCTTTTGCGGCCAAAATGATCAGCCCCCATATGGAGCCCACCAGAGATACGGCCGCCTCAGCCAGACTGACACTGACCTACCAACAGACCGGCCAATTACATTAAGCAAGGATTACATCACATATAGCTTATATCAATTTTGTTCCTACCAAAGAACAGCAGAAGCTGTGTGGGACAATGAAGCAGCAAAAATTCTGGTTTTAGCCCCTGTTATGGGCTTGAGCACTGAAATTTGTAGGTATCAATCCTTTATCCTAATTTCTGCATGGACGAGATGTAGCAATGGAAGTCATGTAGGGATTTTGGTCTTTAAAATATGTTCCTTTAATATCATCAAATAATAATCCTTAAATGCATTCCTTCTTTCCTTCAAGGGTTTAAGTGGATTTTAAATAATTCCTAGACCTTGTGCAGTCCCTCTATGGATAAATACCTTTTATCCTCTGTACCTGCAAGTATTTTGCTAAGCAAGTCTCATGGTGGGGTGCATTAGAAGTATCCAGATGGACAACATAAACATCTGTGATACTATCAGGAGTTGCTGAAGAGATAATTGCGATGTCAAGAGGCTGTGGTGGGAAAAGAGTTGCAAGAACAGATGAACTTTAAGAGCAAACAGACTGGTTTAATTCAATATTCCAGAATGGGAAAGACAAATAGAGACACCTCAGCAGAATTGTTTTCAAAGAATGGTTTCTATGAAATCTCAATAGTGTTACGGGCATATCCCATTTGCTCGAGAATATTTGCTTTTCTGTTTGTTATTTGAGAATCTTTGATGTTTGCTCAGCTGACCCATCCTGATTTCTTGCCCTTTGCTGCCCGTAGGCACCTTCGCCGCTGCATGCCTACATTCTTTATATCCAGCCTCCATATGGATTAGCGAGTTGTCTCCTGGGCAAGCTAGACAAATGAAACCTCCAGGTTTATTTCGACTGATTTGAACTGCTGCCAAGGCAAGGGCCACACTCCTTGTCGCAGGGACTGAGTTTTAAAAATCTCGTGGGCTTAGGTCTAGTAAAGAACAGAACGCTCAATGGCTGTTTATTTCCAGAAGGTATTTCTGCTTCTTCTGAATGCTGAATTTTACAAAGACTCACCCCATCAAATTCTAGCTCCAGGTTGTGGTTTGGTTTTACATACGTCTGTGAGGCAGTTTGCCTTCAACGAAAATCCCAGTGGTTTTAAATCTGGTATGGCTGAGTGCTTGATTATGATCACTGTGAAAGGGACCTGGAGTTCAGCAGAGAAGTACACAATCAACTNCCCCCCCCCCCCCCCCCAGGATATGTCTTAGTAAAATGGAAAAGTTTCTATAAAACTGGGAAAATTGAGCTCTTTCAGAATTTCATGTAAAATACCGAATTTTATAAGACTAATTCAGCTCCATGCAAGATTGCCTTTTGAGACATATCCTCATTCCTAGCATGCAACCCCCCCCTGAATTTTATAAAAATGATGGATTGGTAAACAAATATAAAACTTCAACCAGGTCCTCCGAGCAGGCGTCCAAATCACCCTAAGTACTGTGAGAAGAGGTACTGCTCGCTGGGTTTGTGGGCAGCCTTCAGCGAGGAAGCCAGGTACCAGCTGGGCATGAAGAGCGACCTGCTCTCTCTCCCCAGGAGGGGGTTTCTTCAGGTCAGGGTGACGGGAAGTAGCAGGGCAGGTTGGAGTATCCTGCAGGACTGTCAATCCAGCATCTTTGAAAAACAGCAGATTCACACCCACAAAACTACAAATAAGGAAAAATGTGTGGTAACTGCAGCATACGAGCAGAAAACTTATGTGCCTCAAGAAAAAAAAACATCTCATGTCTATTCGGGAAAAATAAAAAGCATATGCTTGAAGCTGTTATCATATAAACACGTGCCTAGAACATGAACTTTTCCAGCATGCAAATAAATTGACTTGTCACTCAACATAGTTTCTATGTACTGAAATTTAAAGTAATTAGAGGACAGCTGCTGGGCTCTATTCGGAAATATTTGTTTTATTTTTATAACACTCAGGATTATTTTTTTATTTTTTTATTTTTTTCCCAGAGGTATTAGATTTCTGTTTGCTACGGTTAATGTAATATAAAATTCTGCAGTCATTATTGACTGCGACTGCCAATATACAATTTGGGAATTAAAGCCCAATGTCGAAAACTGGAGATGGATATTGAAAACAGTTTGTGCTCATACTTTACATTACAACTAATAGTTAGGACCAAGCTTGTTTTCAGGGGGCTACAAAAGGACACGTAAAGCAGTTTCAAAGAAAAGCAAACATCCACAGACGTAGCACTGGGCTGGATAGCTGGATAACTGGAATCTATAGCTATTCACAGTAGGTTTGGTAATACGTGATGATATTCAGTATGTCCTTTTGCATTAGCTTGACCTTAACGACTCTTTTCTCATTACTAAACTGGCCAGCGTGATCCAAAGGTGTTCTTGTTTACCCTATGGGCTGAACGGCAGCGCTGGCTCCCGGGAGCAGCACGGGGCAGCTCCCAGCCAGCTCCGCATGGGACCCTGCGATGCTGTGCCATGCACAGGCTGGTGAGGTGTCCCGGGGCTGGGCAGGATTTGGTCCTTCTGTGCAAAACGGGTCGTTGCTCTCCTTGCTGCTCTGCATCCATCTGATGTCTCTTTCTGTCCCTTTCTGTAGAGAGATGGAGGCTCAGGCCCATGACTGAAGAAGCAGGGGGGCTCTAAAGAAATCTCCGTGCAAGAGGAACCTCCTTGTTTCCACCAGTGATGGCATCACCTGGTGTTGGGGTTTAAAGGGACTGAGTGTCTATGTTGGGAGTGACGTTTGACTCACAGCGTTTTCCACAACGCTGAGGAGACCAACCACTTTCTGCCCAGATGCTTTTGTCCCTGCCTAATTTTTACCTGAAACTTTAATTGAGGAAACTTTGAACTTCTTCTTGCCGAGGAGGTTGGGGCAGTGTGTGGCTGCTGTAATGCTGGCAGCAGAGCTCAGCACCACCCTGTTTGCTCCCCAGGGACCTCTCAGTGCCCTGGTTTGAGTGTCCCTTAACTAGAAGGCTGTAATGAGCAGTACCCTCCTGGCAGCATCTCGCCATGCTGATCCTACAGAAATCACTGTGCCGTGACTGCTGATGGAAAAATCATATCATTTTGGAGGCACAATCAGGCGCTCCAAGCACGAAACTGTTTTGCTGTGCAGGGTTTCTCCCTGCAAATCCAGAAATATCTCCAGGATGGAGACATGCTCAGTCATCCCTCAGGAGCATAAGTGATCAGTCACTTCTAAGCTGAAGAGCACCTGTGGTGAAATAACGCAGCCCTTCTCCACTGACCTGAGCAGATAATCCCCAGGAAGCCACTGGACCCAAGGAGCTGGGTTAAATCTCCCACTCTAAATGTACAGTTAACCTCAAAGGTATCAGTTGTTTGGGGATCTGATAGAACTTTTTTGTCTTTCAGTATTTACAAGAATTTCCAATATTTCCTTTCTGGTATCTTAAAACTGACTGTCTCTAAGTTAAAAGAAATCCATTTTAATTTGTAGACATTTATTTTGAAAACCCTGAAACACCATAAAACCTATAGAACCCGCTATAGGTACACTTCATGGGTGTGAGTAGAGGAGAGAAATGCTCAAGGCAGTGTTACAGCTGCCAGCAGCAGCGCTGTGAGGCACACAGATTGCCTGTCTCTCTGCACTTCAATGGGTAAGCATCACGCGTACTCCAGACGCCTAATTCATGCAGAACGACCAGAAATCACCAACTTTTGACAGAACTGCCAAAAACCATCAGCCCCCAGATTCATTGCGGTGAGGTCCTCTGGCTCTACTGCCTTAAGGCTGAATGAGAGACCCCAAGATGAAGCCCAGGACTTCGTGGATGGGATGTGTGAATGGTCAAGCAGATTATTACCCTGCTTTACTGCTGCAGTATTTCAGTTTTCAGGTCTGTAATCTCAATCCCATAATCTCTGCATTTCACAGGCTTTTGGGAACATTGATGAGATACCACACATTGTTATGAATCATAAGGTGATGCACACACAATCTGGTTCATGCCTGAAATCTGACATGTACTGCATATGCTTATCTTGTTCATCTACAGTTTATACAGTAGACACAGCAGCAGATGATTACTGGTGTCTCATACATGTGGTTGCCAAATACTTTCAATTTAATCTTCTTTCCTGTTTACATGTGATCAATTCTCTGAAAAAAATATTCTGTGGCTTCAAATTTCCTCTCTGTGGTTTTTGCCGCTAAATGATTTTTGTAAGTCCTTTTTACAGTGTTCTTTCATTCACTTTTGAAGTGGTGATGGTTAAAAAAAAAGAAAAAAGAAAAAATGTTTTCCACATAGAATAAACCTCCCAAACTATGGAAGAGTCAGAGCAGAGCTAACATGGGCATAATCTGCATCGAAAGTCAGTGTCCTCCAGTCAGATTTCTTCTCAGCTGCATTAATTCAGACTGTTTTGCAGCATGAACTTTTCATTTTGGAAACAAAATTTAAGAGATATGATTGGAAAGGCAGATACTTAGCATAGGTTGTCTTCAGTCTGAAGCCTCCAGATATATTAAGCTCATTAAGTGTCTCATTCCTCTGTCTGCAGTTTTGTTTCTAAGAAGCAGAGTTTGTATCCTCTTTAGGGTGAATAACTTGGAAAGAAGGAATTTACAAGCTCCACAAGATTATTGGTTCCAGATTTCTTTCCTTTCTTTTTCTCCTCTGCACATAATTTGAGATGTCTTTTCCTTAAAAGTTTAGGTAAATATGCTGAAAGCATTAATGCATCACAAAGGTCAAAAGATTAGGCATTCAAAAGTCAGCCAACTTCGAGAATTATTACAGCAAAATCCGCGTGATCTAGATCCATCTCAAATGACATAGCACCAAGGATAACTACTGACTTGCTCCAGCAGTTCAGTTTGGTTTCTGACCTGCCTAAAGAGTTTGTATCACGTTTAACTCGTTACTTAGACATAAACACGAGATGAAGGACTTTGCTCTGTTATCACAAATTAACATGGAACTCCCCTGATCTTGGTAGGCAATGAATAAAAATGCCGGAATGAACAGAGTTACCGTAGCTCCTCTGTTTTCAGGTATGTTCTCAGCCATCTAGAGACTTCAGGCTTAGACAAATTATCTATTGCTAGTTACAGCGGCAAAAACATTTTCAGGAAAATAGATAGAATGCTTCATACATAGAAGACTCTATAAATTATGCATCAGGGATGAAAAAAAATCCTATGATGTTACCTTATAGCAATGTGTTCTAAGTATGTATTTCGAGTTAAGTTTGTCTCTATAGGTCAGCTCTGTTCATGTGAAACCACACAGAAGTGATACAGATCGGGACACCATCTCTTCCCAGCTAGAAGGATAGCTACTCTTCTCTGTTCTCCGTTTTGGGATTTCCAGGACAACAAAGCTGGGCCAGCTGTGAGGAATCAATTAATTCTCCCTATTGCACTGCAACCGAGGAGTAGCTCTTTTAATGGGTGATTAAACTCCATGGTCTCTCTAACCCTTATTTTCTAAGAAAGTGAAGGTTGGGACAGACGAATGCTCACTATGATTGCGAACAAAAGCAAGACAAAACAAAGCCAAACTCAAACTAAACCAAGTTTCATTTTGGAGTGAATCTGGGAATTAAAATTGCTCCATGTTTCCTCACCCTTAAAACAGGGCTAAATCCTGGTTTAATATCTAATGTGCCTGAGAAAGCTCTGATGGAGAGCAGCAATGGCAGCAGGAAGCAAGAAGTAGACGCTCAGCTAAAGCTGGGAAGGGCAAAGGCTGTTTCTCTCCATGACAGACATCACATCGATGGCGGCCATCATTAGTAGTAACATGAGAAATGGTAGAGATCCTCCTTTCCCTAAAGAGATAGCTTGAACTGCTAATCTAAAGCTAGGGAAATAGTTCTTGGGAGGGCTTTTTTTTTTTTTTTNTTTTTTTCCCCCCAAGCACACATGAAACTTCATATTACTGGACAAACTTTCCTCAGATCATCTATAGGCACATCTGTCTGGGATGCTTGCTTTAACCAGCTCTTAATTTAAATACAATTTTCTGTCTTCTCTAGTTCCTCAGTGTCTTGAACAAAAAAAAATCAGTACAGCTTTTCAATATGGATTTTTATATTTGCCTACTCTACAACTGCAGTATTATGGTATTCTTTAACGGGTTTCTATCATTTCTAGTGTCATCATTCAGATCTTCCAAGAATTGCCTGATGCTTTTTCCATATCTATTAGAAAAGCAACTGCAGTCTGGGGAACATCGCAATATTCAGATGTATTTCCCCAGATATTGTTTGCATTTCCTGTGAGTAAGGACAGAGAAAGAAGGGTTTGTCTCTTCCTCAACTCTGTTTATATCTGAATGAAATTAAATTTCCCATTTGACTGCATGTTTTATTTTTTAATCACTTTTCCTCCTTCTCAACAATTAGCAAAGCATAAAGGAAAAGTCAAAATTACTTATGTGAAGCAAAAGCAGTGTATTCTATGTAGGAAAAAGATACATCTATACACATCTCAGGTTTTAAGTAAAAGTTAATTTAATCAAATCAATTGCAAAATAGTAAATGAAACACAATGCAGCTTGGAATATATTACTGACAGAGAGATCAGCTGTTCTCCCTCACAAATTTTATCAACGTCTTCTGATTCATGCTGCCTTAAAAATGATAAAACCACCTATGCTGCATCTACAAAGCCCACTGCAAAGCGTAGTGAGGAAAAAGAAAAAAAAAAGGAGGCTATTAAAAAAAATCCACCCCTTGGGGAATTTTCTAAGGAGGCAGGATTTCCTCTCCTTCCAAGCCCTGGTGTGATCCAGAAAGGCGCCTTAGTGCTTCCTCAGCAGGTTTCACAATTGGATTGGGTGCCTGGTCACAAAGGGGTATTCCGAAGAAATGGAGAAAAATACTCAAAATCAAATGCTTAAATTCAAAAGACAATTACCAGACCCCCAGTGCTGATCAGGGAGCTCATCACACCTGGGTAGGAACCACTGTGCTTCAGCCCTCGCCCATCACCAGGTCTTTGGCAATCTCATTTACCCTGAACTAGGAGTTCGAGTTTGTTTTCAGAGACAATTTTCCGAGTGATAAGGAAGAAATTTTAAGCAAAGAGGGTGAGAGGTGGTGTAGGGCCAAGGGGTACAGTGTGACTGTCCCAGGGAGCCTTGTAAGCTGCAAGTGCCTGAGCAGGAGCAATGTCCTCTGACCCTGAGTTGTGGCAGAGGCAGGAATGCAGGAGTTATTAGGCCAGAAAGAAGGTAGACAAGAAGAAATACCAAATAAAAGCCTGGGGGGTAGGACATTCGGCCAGAAGAGAGAAGATACCTAGCCAAACACATAAATAATCCTGGGAAGTCAGAGCAGAACTCAGTAACTCCGCAGAGCCTGCAAGCTTATAGCTAAAAGATTCCCAAAATTATCTTCTGGGGCAAAGGACAACCTAGAGCCTGGTGTCCCACCACTCTGACTGTGATTTTGTGCAGCACTGCATGCACTTCCTGTGCAGTAAGTCTGTTCAAGGGTTACCTAGCACACTCATGGTATCAGGAGAGGCATATAATATGTTTTGCAGTCACCATGTAGGGTTTTCCTACAAGATTTATTAGATTTAGGCACATTAATCACATGTAAATCCTATGTTGAAGTGCTTTTCTGAGCCTCACCTGAATACTTGTATATTTGTAGTGTATTCATGTGCACTTGTACAAGTATATATGTGGCGACCAAATAAATCAAGACCCTCTTTCGGGCAATAGACTGCAAGGCCTGGTGCGACATCTGTTTCCCATTCTCCTCTACTGAAGATGATGTTGCAGCTTGTGTGCTGTTCCAGGCCATGGTCCCCTCTGTTGGGAACCAGGAATCAGCTTACTGTAACTTCTCCAACTGGTCCAACACTACAGCCAAGCTATGGGCTGAAGTCATCACCCTAGATGAGTTAGATGCTCTGGACATCTGCTGCAGAACATGTAGCCTCCAGCCAGCCTGACCATACCTCGCACAGCAGCCCAGAGGAAGAACTACTCTGTTCTAAAATCACACACCAACGGTGCATTAGGACATCCCGGTTTTGCCTTATGATGCAGCATATATGACAAGGAAAGGTCAACACACACTTGAGGAAGCAGAGCTGAGAGAATGCATTTAGCCTTCATACTGGGAGTTTTTCAGATTCAACAACTTTGCCTTCTTTGATTTAACACAGTGTTAAATACAGAGCCTACTCAGCTAAGACCCTGGTTCATAAAATCCTGAGTAGGGGTAAGCAGTAGCAAAAAAAGTAGCAAAAAAGCCATATCATAGGCACACTGTAGTTATGGCAGGGGGGAAATACAGCCATAACACACTCAAATAAAATATTCATTCTGGAGTTGGAGGGTGGGTGGTATTCTTTCTTTTTTTTAAAGTAATATGGATAAGTGCCATGATTTCATATCTGCCTCATGAAAAGTGGGAAAGTCGATGCACCTAAACAAAACTAATTTCCAGAAATGTTGGAAAAAATACTATTTTGGATTAGTGAGAACTCCAAAGATTCAATAGCTGTGGTTTTCAGACCTTACCCAGGTGTCTACTAAAAGGCAACCAAATGTTTACATTTAGGATACATTTCCAAATACACAGTGTCTCTTCCCATAATGACATTGTGTCACAGAAGGCACAGAACATCCACCTGCAGAAAAAAGAAAAATGACTGAAATTGAAATGAACAGATTTACCTGATAGCAAGAGGGTGATGTATTTCAGAGTATCTATCCCAGAAGAGAGGTAGAGGCGGAAACATAAAAAAAGCAATAAAATACTTTGTCATCAGCAGTGTACTATTTTCCCATAAACTGCGAGAAAGTTTGCAAAAGATATTAAGAGATAAAATGTGGAAAATACTGAGAAAAACACAGCTTAATTACATTTTACAGAACAAAGTTCTTACTGCCATAATGGCCTTAGAAATGTAATAAAGCAAGAAATGTTTTAAATATATGAACTTAGATGCACAACAAGTTTTTGAATAAATTCAGAGGCTTATGCAGGCTATGAAAAGTCTGTAAAACAATAGCGGTAAGTAAGTAGCAGTAAGTATATTGGAAAAAAAAAGGTAATACGTCATTATACAACATTGGCCTGTGCTGTGTCCTGACACTGTTTCATGCGTGGCACAATCGCTGAAGATAATGGGAATTACGGTGGATTAATGGAAGGATGGGGCCCAAATTAGGTCTATAGCGAGATTACAGAGAGGAAGAGGTCATTTGTAAGGGAATCAGAGCAGAGACACATTTCTCTACGGAAGTAAGATGAAATTACCTGGTGCAACAACATTCAAGTTCAGAAGGAGCAGAAATAGTGGGCAGGTTTGCTGATAAGAGTAGGATCTTAGCAGAGACTGACACAGACAAGTGTGGAAAGCACTGTATAAAAAGTTTTAAACCGATGTCTGCAGTAACATGCCAGAGCATAAAAGCCAGGTCTGGTTCTGCAAGACGTTACAAATAGGTGCAACTCTCGCTGTCCACATGTGCCCTCCCTCCCTCTCGGCCCGATCCCTTGCTGAGGGGAGGGAATGGCCACCCCTGACTCCCGACAAGCCGGCAGTCAGGGCTCAGCATTTCAGAGAAGCACTCAGCACCCAGCTGGCTGCACCCCAGCACGCGTGCTGCTGTGCAGCAGGTAACACAGCGCTGCTGCACCGGCCCGGGTTGGTCCACGTGGTCCTCGGGAGACACGGCCATTCCCCACGCAGACAAGATGTGTGGCTCCCTGCTCTTTCTCAGTGCAGATGAAGAACAACAATTCACTCTGCTGCACAAGCTATGGTTTTCAAGGCTTGGTAGGTCAGCCAAGCCTCAAACAGCCTCCCCTGAAACACTCGCAGTTACTTTTCAATAAAAGACTATCCTGCCAATTTTTATCCTCTCAACTCCCAGCCCTTTTGTCCTTAGGACAGGATTAAAAACTGATTGCAACTTTTTTAAAGTTAAAAAAAAAAAAAAAAGTATTTTTCACTGTCCTGAGGCTCAGGGATTGTTGCATTTTCTTGATCAACTATCCAAATAAAAATCGCCTTTGAGCAGTGTGTGAGGAAGCTAGCACACTTTTGAGCAGAGTAGACCAGGAAGCTGTATGAACAAAAAGACGGGGATAACACGAGCTATAGTTCTGCTACATCAGATGTAATAACTCATTGTTGATGTTTGCTCTTTGAAAACACATTTTCTTGTTCACTGCAGGCAGTAACTGTGCACCAGAAACCATATTCAATGAAGACTAGAGACACAATATTATCCCTTAAGAAGTTAATGCAAATAAGAACAGCAGAGAAAATCTGCCAAACGTCTAGGTTTAGAGAAGAGTATACCAAACTTAATGCTCTTAAAAAAAAAAGTCAAATTAATTTCAATCAGCTTCTCAGATAGAAGCTCTCAGGCCATCAGAATCCTTGCAAAACTTAGGAACAGAAACTAGGAGGCATGTGATCTTCAGCCCATGTAAGGATTTGGTTCTGGAGTTATGAGCACCACTATTTCAGAGATAACAAAACATGTACATAACACCAGCAGATGCAGTTCTAAGAATAGGGGGGGGAAAAAAAAGGTGAAAAAGAATATAGTGTCAAAAGAAATTGCAGTTCCGTATGGTAGAAATTTACTTGGACATGCAAAAAATATCTGCATTGTCACATCTTAGGAAAAGTTTCTTTACCATGAGGTTGGTAAAACACTGGACCAGGCTTCCCAGAGAGGTGGTTGATGCCCATGCCTGTCAGTGTTCAAGAGATGTTTGGATAATGCCCTCAATAATATGCTTTGGCTTTTGGTTAGCCCCAAAGAGGTCAGGGAGTTGCACTAGATGATTTTTGTAAGTGTCTTCCAACTGAACTATTCTAATTCTAATTCTAATTCTAATTCTAATTCTAATTCTAATTCTAATTCTAATTCTAATTCTCATTTGTGAACATAATCACAATGGTAAAAAGGAGAAATTTAATATTTTTTTCCCCCAAACTTCTAATCAGAATGTACAGTTCCCAGTCTGCATGTGAAACTGCAACTGTTTTGGGTTGGTTACTTTTAGGTGGAACTGATGGTTGTTATCTCTGCTCTGTATTTAGGATTTATGGGAGCACAGCAGGAGCGGGGCTGCCCCATGAGGGGGACGGGGAGTGGGGCTCTGTGGGGACCCCAGGGCTGGCCATGCCCCTGATAGGTGCTGTTCCACAGGCAGAGCCGAGGCTGGTAATAGGGCCATCAACAGCCCCTGACATTTCTGGGGAGCAGAGAGCTGGGCATAGGGATGAACCCAGGAGATAAGCTCCCAGTGGTGCCAGGCCGAGGCCCAGCCAGAGGCAGCACAGAGACAGGGCCTGATATGGGCTGCAGCCGGGATGGGGCACGGCTGAGCCAAAAAGGGCCCTGGTGCCCTGGGCAGGGGTGGTGTGCATGGAGGTCCTGCGGAGGCCTGCTGGGGACAGTAGGGCTTGAAGGTGCCTTCAGGAACCTGATGCAGAAATCGCAAGTGACAGAATCCCAGAATGGCTGAGGTTGCTCCCTGCTCAAGCAGGGCCACCCGGAGCAGGTTGCCCAGGACCACATCAAGGTGGCTTTTGAATATTGCCAAGGCAGGTGACTCCACAACCTCTCAGGGCAATCTGTGCCAGTGCTTGGTCACCCAAAGTGACCCAAGTCAAAACCTGAATCGTTAGATTGCTCTGGAATTTGAACCATTTTGTGTAAAGACTCTTCTGGGGGCAGTTACTTGACTGGAAGCATGCCATGCTCTCATCTTGTCTACTCAAGCCCTTGCTAGCACAGCCTGGAAGAGATCTAGAAAGAGAGGTTGTAGGCAGCTGAGAGCAAGGAAACTGCCCATAGACCTTTGATTTCCCCCATATTTAGGAAGGCAGGAACTCTTACATCATCTCTAAATAACGAATACACCATGGCATCACTGAAATAACGGAGGCCAGTATTTCCTCACAGGCAAGCTCCAGTTTTTGGCTGGTTGCCCCAGCTCACAGTTAGGGGACAGTCAACCACAGCTGTGCAGTCGAACACCCAATCTTGTGTGCAGATCTCTACTTTTCATTTTTGAAAACTCAGTCCAGATTTCTATTCATTCCGGGATTTCATGTGCTGGGGCAGTGTTTTCAAATACCAAACACACTGACTGAATTTTGGAAAGGTCTCACTGCAAACATTCAATGATTTTTTCTTGCAAACTTCATTGTTACAAAATTACAAATGACGTGGAAACAAAAACAGGTCAAAAACAATTGCAAACATGCAATTTCTGTTAAGAATCCATTTCTCATCATATGAAGTCATTTTTTGGAAGTATGCCACAGCATTGTTTTGAATTTATGTCTGTCTCTACCAGTGTGGGTTTACAAATATGAAAAAGACACCAGAGTTTACTGAAGGCCAAAAAAAAAAAAAAAAAAAAAAGTGGAAATAAAGATATAAAGATAAACTTTTGCTTAAAGCTCCCATACTGTATTTGTGTCTGTGTCTGTTACTGGTTGTATGGGACATCCTGGACATTTTTACTTTAAATGCCTATAGGGATGTGATAAAATGGCTGGTATTAAAAAATGCCAACAATACAAGTTATGCATGTCTAACAGGTAACAAACATACCACTAGCATGGTATGCTAATGGTACAACCATTAGCAAGAGCCACCATTAGAGGCTGGTACTACCCTGCTCCCTGCAGCTACAAATTCTTCATCTGATCTGGCGTTGCATCATATGAATGTGGAGACTACGGCATGGCTGCTTCACTTTCCTTCCTAGATTAAAATTTACCACTGTTAAGTCTTCCAAACTGGTCACTAAATATTTCTCAATGAAGTAAAAGTCCTTCTGGACTCTGGATTGATTGCTTATGTGTTCTCCTACCCCCTTGTTATATATGTATACTCATTTATTCTGAAGTGTCCCTAACTCCTAAAAATATTATATATAAATACTATATGTGGCTAGTTAAAAGACTAATATACTAAAATATCTCAGTTTTCAGAAAAGAAAGCTACAGAAGTACCTGCTGACGTTTCATTTTCCTTGAGAACTGCTTCTATTAGTGTGATACTACAGCAAGCCTTTGGGACAATATCAGTTTCGCTAGTGTGTTTCTCAGATAAAAATGCCTGTCCCCATTGGTCAGGAAACTACTACAATTCTACCTATGGCAAATGTATTTCAGCAAAGTTGTTGGTGTTGATGTCTGAGAAGCAGAAGAGTTGCAAATCACATATCTACCTCTTCCCACAGTTATAAAAGGGCTCTATGCCGAACAGGAATCTCTCACGGGGCAACGGACATGAGCTGGGGGCTCCTGCTGAAGCATGAAGGGAAGGAGTGGCGGAGGCTGCTGTGGCTGGGCCACCGCACAGCCAGATGCATCCCAAGGAGCTGCGCTGTCTCCCACCTCTGAGCTGTGCCCGGAGTTTCCCCCTTGCTCTGGTCTCCGAGGGCGCGGGATCCATCCTGGGGCCCTCAGACGCATGGAAATGTGGGTGTGCAGCTTGTAGGGTCATGGGAGTTGGTCCTCTGAGATGGGACATTTAAAGGAGCAAAGTGTTCTCCTGTGTTTATCAGTGTATTAGTCTATAACATCTTTTACACAACTGCATGAGCTATATCAAGCAAAATAAAATAGCAACCATTTTATGTAATACATCTTAAGTAGCAATTTGCTACAGGCTTTCTTGTTGAAACCATTACCAGATTTCTACTTATTCTCTGCATCCACAAAATAAAGCTATGACTTTTTTTTTTCCCCTGTGAGGATTAAACAGTTAGCACTTACAAAATGTTTTAAAATGCTACATGCTGTTTTGGTTAATAAGTCATGTTCTGTATTAGTAAGTGCATGGTGAAAGGCAGCCAAGCCTCTACCCTGCTTTTGTATATGTACCTGTGCAACAAGCATTATACCTGTGTAACGTGTTTTATACACCTCACAACATGGTAGTATCTTGCTTTTAAAAAACTTCATTTGCTTCAGCCACAGCAAGTTTTGCTTTATAATCCTGCTGGTATTTTGAAATTCATAAAAGATTCTCAAAAACAGGCTTAAAACCTGCTTTAAAGGAGTAGTGCAGCGGCAGAAAACAACAGAGCCTCTGTCTCCATGTATCTTCCACAGCACTCAGCCTCTTCCCTGAGGTGTTGGACTTCAGACACGTTTTATTAACATTCTGGAGTTGTACCCTCCTGACTAACCAGCCATTAGCTGGCTCACTGATCCTTAACTGCAGCTCACTCTCTCTTATATAGGCTGCATTTCCCTTAGGTTCCAAAATAATTAGTCTCACGGCTATGGATGTGATTTCCGTTTAAAGGCATGCAGAAGCAGCACCTCAGCCACTGCTGGCGAGTATCCTTATGCACGCTCCACTCCTTCTCTGGTTGATATTCATAGAGCACCATATTCTAATTCTACTTAATAATTAGGCTAATACCAGACGTACTTACATTTGCCTTCCAGCACAATTTTCAGCACAGTAAGCAAGGAGTTACGCACACAGAGCTACCATAGCAACATGTTATTGTTAACCGAAGTTGTGTGCGTAGCTCCATGTGCTAAAAATTCACCGAGGACCAATTCAGCTGTCAGATACACAGGGGCAACTCCCACGAGATGTCAGTGGAAGGTTCAGAGGGCAGAATAATCTTATAAAAATATAACTCTGTGCTTTCTGATGAACTACAACCAGCACTTTGGAGAACTGAAGTGGAGAAAACTTGCTCTTCATTTCAGAATACAGAAAAAATACTGGACCTCTGGACCCTGGTTTGTAGACTTCAGCTCATTTCATATCCTAATGTCAAAAGGAGACAACATAAGCATAATGCAAATGCTGACCAAATAGTATAATCAAAATATTTTATTTATGGCATATACTACCAACCCCTTAATTTAGGGAAGAAAAATAAAGGCAATAAAGATGTGGTACCTGAAAAGTTACATATTGTATAGAGTCAAAAAGACCCGGTGGACTTTTCCTGACTACTTAATGGTCTAACACTTCACTGTTTTGGTTCCTTTTTAATGATATTGCGCCTTTTGTTCAGTGGCCTTCAATTTATTGGATGTATCAAAAGCAATCACAGCAGTAGTAGACGAAATAAATTTTCTTACAGTAATAAATTTTCTTACACCTAGTCAGTGACTTTTGCTGCTCATATTTGTTGTACTCTGTAGTTTTAGAGACTCCATGAATATGTTTTAACTTATGCTATTCAACGTCACGAACAAACGAGAATGAAACATGAACAAGCAGACAGTGACAGGTCCCCGCAGAAAGCACTGAGTGGTTTTGGTTCCCCCTGTGCCCACTGTGGAGGTACAAGTGCCATGGTCAGAGATCCACCTGGGCTGACCGTTCCCCTCCTCATGCCTCTGTGGGCACACTCACACCTTGCTAAGGGTGGGCAGGACCAGGCATGCTCTGACCCCTGCCCAGATTCATATGAGTCAGTGTGGATCTGCGCTGCTGCAAGTCCAATTACATATACCATTTTTAGGTGCCTGCTTGAATCACAGTCAATCATAGCTGTAAATGCTATAATTCAGCCACCTTAACTTCATTGCAAATACAGCAATGTAACTTAAATGTCTGAACACCAGCCTTACTTTTGCAAAAGAACGTTGCAAAGAGACAGCTAGAAAATACAATTTTCTTTTGGAGATGATAAAAGCAATTCTCTTGCTTTCTCTGCACATGTGTATATACCATGTCTGACATACCTATTTCTTACAACTATGACTGGTTTTCCTTTCCTTAGTGTGGCTCAAGCATATGAAGCCAGGGAGGGAGTATCCTTAGCTCCCTGGGAGGTGAGTAGTTGGCGAATCTACCCATGTACTTTTTTTTCCCCTTTATTAAACTCCATCTTCCTTGATAAGTCATTTTAAATGTCCATTTCAAGCTTTTCCTTTGATCTGTCTTCCTGGTAATTAAATTGCCTGCCTTTAAACTGCCATCATTTGAAATAATCCTAATTAAGACAATTTCCCCAAACTTCAAATACTGGTTTTGAATTCTAGTGTGAAGAGAATGAATAATGATTCCCTGTGTATTTACTTTAACACTGTCTATTTTTCCCATAAAAGGAAATTGATTTTCCCACCTTTCATGTTAACTAAGGGCACAATCCAGCAAATCCTTACTTCTGCTATTAGGTCTTATTCACCCAGCGATTCACTGAAAATAGTTACAGGAAGATTTGCTTACATGGGTGAGGATGTCCTGGATCTGATCATTTGGATAAGTGTGCAAGTGTCTATGTGCACTGAGCAGGCACAAGCCCATGCAATGGGTATTTCCATACCAATGCTTTAGAAGATGTCCTGTGTGAAACAAGAACTGTAGTTCACAAAGAAAGTAGAAATGAAGATTTATATAGGATGAAATAAAAATGATTATCATGGATACATGTATATCTGTAATGAACTGCTTTTGATCTGTCTGAGTGATTTACAATCTGATGATCTAGCTGTACCTATTTCAACTCTTGAGAGAACCCAATAGTGCTAATAAATACAAAGGGATTAGATGATGCTTGTGTCTCATGAGACATATCTAAAAAAACCCTGTATTTTTCTTTAACCTACTAAAAACATCGCACTTTGCATTTTTTATGACATATACGGAGTATTAAGTCAGGAGAAAGCCTATAAGCAACTGTGACAGTCAGGAGATGGCAAAATATAGATAATGTGAATTCTCAGCTTCTAACAGTCTATTGAGGCTGTGAAACAAATGTACATTATTATGTTTACCTCATACTTTTATATTTACATATCGGAATGTATGTTGAAGGGTTTAATTGTGAGGTTGTCAAAAGTAAAAGTACTTTTAGAAAACCAGGCCTTGCAATATTAAAGAGGAGAAAAGATTAAAAAGTCTTTTGTTCAAATGGAAATACAGAAAACAACATGTTGTTTAAGCAGGATTTTATTGTCTTCTACTCAAGTGATGAAGAGGCTTTTGTAAAGAAAGGCTTTCATCCTAAACATGCAGTACTCCATCACAACATAATTACCCTAATTTGTATTCTGCTGTAGAAATAGGCCTTTTCAGCTTAAACAAATTAAGCAACAATCACTAAGCATACATGACCAGCATTTTCTCAAGTAACCTGTTATCAGCTCTGGCTATAGCTTTATCTTGATAAAATGGAAATCCTGTTTTATTTTCCTACTTTTCCCCTCAGGATTATGTCAGTCAGATCGCCTGAAGAGGCTCTGTGATTCATGGGCTGGAGCAAGGGACAGAGTATCCAGGGATTATTTCCTACAGCCTTACTGAATCATTATGTGATCTGGATCAAATTGTTCCTGCCTTTGGGCCCCTATTTAGGAGGGGGCCTGAGTACATATTTAACTCTGAACATGTGAATGCCCTGGCCACGCTCAGAAGGTCTTTTAAACAGATGCGTGTGCTCCGTGGTGAATAGAGGCTGTTCTGCTGCTCTTTTCCTCTGGCTTTGGTTGGTACTCATGTCCTCTATCTGTATTTGCGTTATTTGTCCTTTACCTGTGTAACTAAGGGTATCCCTGCTGTTTGTATGCGTTCTTCTAATTATTAATCAAACTCTGACTTACTGGATCACTACCAATGAGGCTTTGCCTTCATCACATTCTCCTCTCCAGTCCCTCCAGGTATGACCCTATGGGGACTTCAAAATGCTGGACAGGAGCCTGGGCCAGGACATCAACCTACTCTGTCCTAGCAGTGAAGGGGTGACTGCTGACTCCACTGTAGCACCACTGCTGAGGAGAGAATGGGCAGAAGCAGCGAGAAGCACTGACATGGATTTGAGGGACCAGCCATGTCACACCAAAATCAAGGTCTCTTTTCCCCCACCGTTGGGTCTGGATGAGATGAAGTCTCACTGGTGCCCAGTCTCCAATGTGCAGCTGCAGGAACAGTGTCTTGCTCCACATGGTCTTGCTAAGAACCTGATAGGAAAAGGAAACAAAACAAACAGGAAAACCAAACCAACCAAACAACCAAAAAACAAAAGTGAAAAACAAAAGGAGAAACTGGGAGAATCAACGGTGCCATCCCAAACCTGTGGTAGAAGGAGGAAAGGAGGTGACCTGTCAGTTCATAATGCAGTAGAGTTGAATTTGGAAGTTTCCCCAGGGAATTACAAAAGATGCTGCTTTCAAATATTCCTTCAGCCCTAACAGAGGCTGATCCTGCAAGCAGAAATCCTTCTGAAGTAGATAGCTCCCAGCAGGAACTAGGTGAATGGGAAGAGAACGTAGCTACCTCCAAAAAGAGTGGGAGCCATCACTGCTCCTCCTGAAGTGCTTGAGAAAAAAAATTCACTGTGTAGGTATGCTGTTTGGATAGTGTTTTAACAGCACATTTATTGTGATCTCCTCTGGCACAGCTGAGATCAGCTGTTAGAAACACAGGAATTTGTGGTGGTGGATGGGGAATGCCACCTTCCCCAGCTCTCTCCTATTTCCCTTTCTTTCCCAGCCATCCCTTGCAGGACTTTCCTTTCTCCTACAATCCCCACAGCCTGTCAGAGAACAGCAAGCATGAGGGAAGGTGAGCTGAGGATGACCACAGCACAGACAGGGCAGTGCCCTCACTGACAGGGCACAGTCCCACCGTGACTGAGCAGGGTGAGCAGAGCAGGGGTCATGATAGCAACAGGTCCGTTAACAGTCCATCAGATTTGAGGTCAAATGAGGAAATGCAAACAATTCAGTAGGGAATAGGACTGGTCTCAGGCACACCTATGACATGGCTCAGACCCGCAAATGGGCTGAAATAAGTCTCCTGAGCATGAACAGAGATGTGAACTGACGTCCCTTGTAAGCCTGGTCATGGCAATTAGGGCTTGTGTTTGGACTCAGGGCCCAGCACAGCCTTTCCTCCCATCACAGCGTATCCTCGCACCTCACAACATCCTGTGTTTTGAGGGGTGCTTGCTATGAAAAGCTCTGATTCTGGCCAATCCAACTGGTTCCCAAGAGTGCTCCTCATGTCTGTAGCCCCACCATTTAATGAGGTGTTGAAGCTTCTCCCAGTCTGTTTAGAGTCTGCTCAAAACTTACTTCACTGGGTACTCAGTTGCTTCTGCAATATGACTGCTAGGGCATGAATGTGTTGGCAATGGATAAGGTCTGTGTGATGAAGCTTCAGGAGGTGAGACATGAAAAATGGGGTGCATCTTCAGGGATCATGAGAGCCAGAAGCCAAGGGTGGCCACAGATCAGGTAAGGCAGACCCACAGCAGCCCAGTGGGGTGGTGACAGCAACAGGTCCCATCGATGGTCCAGGAATCATCAGGCAGAGAGGCGAGGTGATGCGTCAGGTCTGAGGTCAATCCAGAAAAACAGTAAGTCAGGAACAGGCACACCTACAGTGTAGTTCAGACTAGGCCTGATGACCCGTGGCTGAGCTGAAATGGGGCCCATGGGCTGATGGTGTGGGTGCCGTGAGGCTGGTCGGGGCAATTAGGGTGTACGGATGCACTCAGAACCCAGCACAGCCTTCCTCTGTCACCTCTCTGGGCCATGGATTGAGTGGATGACAGCTCTCGGTTTCCCTCAGAGACAGCAGGGAGTGAGCAAGCAGTGGTGGTGGTGCTTGTCCCCCAGCGCTTAATATCTTGTTTCTGCTCAGGCAGGCACTCCTGAAATCAATGCCTCAAAAGCTTGTCTTTGTTAATTCCACTACCCTTGGAACTACCAAAATCCAGTGCTTTCTAGCACCATATGGTGAGTCCATAGCCCTCCCTTGTCATCACTGGATCCCGGGAGGAATGTGAAACCACCGTCTCCGAGTAATTGATGCCAGAACAAAGCTGTGAAGACTTAGAGGGCTTAAATGCCCTTCAAGAGCAAGAGAGGACTAGGCAGGAGTATCCTCATGGCTGATATGAGGATTATCACCCATGTATTATCTGTCATGCCACATACAGAAGAAGACATTGATCATTCTGAGGAAAATGGGATGGAATTACCTACACAACAGACCCCTTTGTGTTAGAGAGCTGTGACTAAGTGAATGTGCTGCTTGACCTTGAGATTCAGCCTTGAACTCCTTTTCATGAGTTTGAAATTCTCAGTGCTTCCAGCAGAAATCAGGAGGTGGGTAAGAACATAAGGCTTTGCTGTTACAGCAAGACAAGACGTGACCCAGTGGAGACTATTTCTATTGTCAGTTCTGGGTGCCACCATCAGGAATAGACTTGAGCAAATACTTTCTCTCAGGCCTGCTCCCTTTTCCTCCCTTGGTGTTTCATTTCCACCTCTGTATTCAGGAGGGTTGTTGCTCCATGTATCCAGGGGGAAGGCCTTCTTTCCTCTCGAGCAGACCAGTTTGCCTCTCTCTGCTCCAAGCTTTCATGCCCTGGCTGGAATCCAAACAAATGATTTAGCCCTGTTGAACTTATTGCCTCTTTTAAGGAAATCCATCTCCTCCTTTAGCTCAGGAATAACAGATTCTACAAGCAGTCTTGCATTTAATTGTGCTATGCTGTTTACTGAGCAATGAACCTTCAGGGAATAAATACTGCAGCAGGAATTCACCAAGACTCTCTTAGGGCTTGACAGCCCAGACAGCCATTGCACAAATCTTTGTTAGCCCTGCCAACACTTTTTTTAATCAAAGGAATTACAAATTTGTTAATCCTTAGGGTTACTTTTAATGACTTAGAAAGGATCAAGAGCTGTTTAAAACTGTATTCACATTACAAGCAGGCAGTAAATTTCAAACTACTGGTCAATCCTGCTGTCACTCCATGTGAACAACACCACAGAGAAGAGACATGCTGGTGTTCTTCAATGAATTTCAGACACAGAAAGCGGTCTGGACCTCCCTGATTTTAGAGGTCTCTTCCTCACTTCCTGGACAGATGATTCTCCAGTCATGCAGAACCTCTGGAGGCATCATACAGGTGCTAAGCAGCAATCCTAGCTAGGACTCCTTTATCTTTAGCTTACAAAATCAGTGCATTCTTTGGTTTTTAAGCACACAGAGCAAGAATTCACCCTCCAAAGTTAGGACTGCCTGTTAAAATGCAATCTCTGTCATTAACATAGCCTTCAAATGCCCTTTCCCCTGACTCCTCTCTCCAGCTCTAGGGAGTCACTACAATTACTGCAAAGCATATGCTGTGCAAAACTACTAAGGCAGTATGAAACCTTATAAAGGAGTCCACTAATGATTCAGGCTGAACTATGATACACTGAAATCTCTGCTTCATGAAATCCTTTCTCTTTGACTCTACAGCATGAACTGAACACAGCAAAAAGGCCAGTTGCTCCAAATAAAGACCACTAAAACAAAATTCTATCTGACTTGGCAGAGTGAGTGTACCTGCATGATAAAGAAAGTACAAGGGAAGATGCAAACACTTTGTTTTTAATTTCTGAAACCATGGAAACCAAAGAATGAAATAAAGATTGCCTGTTATTATATTTTTCTCTTATGAGGTTCATACCTGCATCTTTCAGACCTATGAGTGCACTGAAGATAAACACAGACCTGTACCTGGTCAGCTTGAGGGACCAAAAAAAAAGAGAAGTCTCTGGTGTCCATATCAAGGAGTGGGAGAGTTATGGATGAAGAGAGGGAGTTCCTCAAGATGGGGAAGCACCAGAGCATAACATTAACAGGGAGGATGATGGAGCCTAACCCTGGAGGTGACAGAAAAGCAGTCTAGTTTCAGAAATATCTGTCACAGCAAACACAACCAAACTGCTTCCTACCAACTGCTGCCCTTAGCTTTGCCATGGCTATGAAAGCAGAAACACACAAAAATATTTCCCACTAGCTGCTGTCCTTAGGTTTGCACAGCTGCTTGTAGAGAGCTAGTAGCAGGTTTCAGATACGTTTATTTGGAGGCAGAAAAGGATGGTAGGCTGTGAGCACTGTCCAGTGAGGCAAATAGGATTCCTTATGGAGCAGTTCTGCTAAATCCTGTTTGGTCCTACAAGCGTGACAACCCCAGGAATTCATCAGCAGGGCTCCAAGCCAAAGCTAATTTCACTGCAATGGGATGAACAACACAGTGTGGGCTTGTGGGCTCAGACCTGTGGTGCTATTATGCTCACCCAGTTCTGTAACATCCTTGTTCCCAAGGCTCTTGAGGAGGTGGTGAGACCTTTACGTTGGGGCAGTCTGAGCCCTCCCCAGACAAGTCTCTTTCAGTATTTCTTTAGGGTTGTTGTTTACCTCTGGTCTACACTGGTATATATTTTTTGGTTCTTTTTGCACTCTCTCTGTGAATTTCACATTCTCATCCTTTTCCTCCTTGAGGAACTCTCTCTAGTTGTCTGGATCTCTGCCACCCTGATGCAGCCCTGCAGAACACTCCAGTCCATGAAATCACAGGGACTGTGGTGTTTTTTTTGCAGAGACTTCACCCCACGGTGTCAAAGTACATGTGATTCCTGTGCTACTTTCATAAGAAATTTCATTAAGCAGTATCACTTCATCACATTCGAGTATGAGGCCTTTCCAAAAGGTGCATCTGTCTCCTTGATAACTGCTGCCATTTACGGCTGTGTCTCACAAGCTGCTTGAAATGCTCTGCAAGTCACTCTGCTTCCCAGCCTTCACCCTCTGTCCCGCAGACTGTGCAGGATCCAGCTAACTCTGAGGCAGACAATGCTCAATTTCTTCCAGTTTTTATATTGCGCTTCTATCGATACATTTTAAACATCCTGAGGATGTGAAAATGTTACAAGTTGTTTCTGAACCAGATCATCAGGCTAGAGGAAGCCAGACACGGTTCCCATGACAAAGGGACTCTCACTCTGCCAGTGTGACAGCTCTTTCACGTTTCCCCAAGCAAACCTATGCTTCAGCGAGCAAATTTGCTGGAGTGTTGTGGCACCCAGTGCATCAACAGGCTTCAACAGCCCTGACCAGCCTCACCTGGGTGGGGCCTCCACCCACATCCTCTGCCTATGGCTTTGAAGGTCCATTTAAGCTCAGGGCTGAGACCTCTACCTTGTTCTGAGCTCTGTTGTAGAAGGTGTGCCTGCCTCCGCTCCTGTCTCTGGCTGCTTCCTCCTGACAACACTACCAGGATAGACCTAGACTGAGTCATCACCTTGTCTTGTCTGTGACTGTTCAGGGACCCTGCTACCAGTGCCCAGCTCTGCTCAGCCTGTTCAGACCCTGGGGGACTGTGCCCTGGTGGTAAGGACTCTGCCCATCCTATGGCTCCCCTGTGTCACCTCTGTCTGGCCTCTGGGGCTCCTCTGTGGTGGCTGGGGGAGTTCAGGCTGCCCCTGAAGAGCCCAAGGGGCTAGATGGCTGGTGAAAGGGAGGTTTGAGCTGACCAACAGCAGGAAGCTGGGATGCGGATCAAGCTGCTGGTGAGGCTGGGCAAGTGTGGGATAAACAAGCCATCCCTGAGTAGTCCCTTGGCTGGGAGCAGGGCTTGAGGGATGAAAACATGGGTTCCTCGAGTAGCCTTGTAAGGTGGGAAAGAGACCAAACAACCCCTGAGACCATACTGGGGTGGGTGAGAGCTCAGACCTCCTCTGAGGAAACTCCAAAGGCAGGAGGGGTGTTAAGGTGCCCTGGAGGCCAGTTGGGGAGGAGAATCTGGCCTCCCTGGTGGAGCCCATGTGGGTGGGAGGCCAGATGCACGGTACCTCAGAGCATGTCTACCCCAGGATGGAGATCAAGGCACCCATGAGGCCAGGGGTCCAGGCTGTCCTTAAGCAGCCTAGGAGGCCGGAGAGAAGAATCGGGTCACCCTGAGGAACACCAGAAGATGGTGGTTGGAGGGGCTGAGGTGGCACCTGCAAGAAACCATGCAGGCCTGGGGGTTTCAAGCCCTTCCTGGGCAGTCCCAGAAGCTGGGGTGATTCAGGCTGCCCCAAAGTGGCTTTGAAGGCTGTGTAGGGTCAGGTCCCGGGTGGTCGAGGGGATCATGATGTCCGAAAACAGGCCAACCTGGCCTGGGGGTCAAGCCACCCCTGAAGCATGTGTGTGGCGGTAGGGTCACCCCTGATGAGCCCTGGAGGATGTCTCTGCCACCTCGGAGGAGCCCCAACAAGCCCTAAAGCCTGGGCAGCTGGGTGTGGGGATGAATCAAGGAGCCCCAGAGGAGCAGGGAGTTGGTAGCTTGGACCCCATCCTGGGTACCCCCCCAGCGCCTGTGGCTGCTCTGGGCTTTGGGGCTTCTGTGGGGTACTTGAGAACCCCTGGCCTCCAGCTCTTGACTCTTGCAGGTGAATCTTGCATGAAGGATCTTCACAGTCAAGATTTTTCTGTAGGTACTTAGCGGAGAGGTGTACGGCGATATTGACTTGGCTGACTCCATGGCTGAATTTCTGTCTCTCGCAGTGTGTTCAGCAGAATGCTGATAGAAGCACAGACTGTTTACAGAATATATAACAGGTACTTCAAAGACTTTTCCTAGCTTTGAGTTCTTCAGTCACAGGCGTTTGTGCATAATGCATTTCATGTTCTATAAACCTGATACAATATACTCCTTATTAGATAAAGGCAGAAGGATTACAATTATTCCAGTTTTCTCCCTGGGTTATGGCTTAAAAGTCAGATGATGACACAACAGCTTATGATTCCTTTCTAAATTTGGAATTATGCTAGAAGACTAGGGTATCTTTCCCCTGAAAGGAAGGGATCGAGGAGGAAATTCTCGGCATCAAAAACTGCAGTTCCCCAGGATCCCTTCAAAATAATGAGAGAACATGTTGCCCTGTATTCCAGTCTCTTCTAAACCTGCTTAACTTTGTGCATATTAATAGCTTTAGCAACTGAGAAAGGAAGTGCATACTGAGAGTTATGGCATTACAAACGCGCTTGCAGACTTGTGGAACTAAGGTTTTAATTTTTACCCAAACCTTTACATCCTTTATTTTTTCTAGATACTTAATTTTTGCAATTTAATTTTTGTAAATCTACAATTTCTTTAGTAATGGTGATGTTACCCTCTCCTTCTTATTGAAATGTTCAATAGTAACCATGTATAATTCTGATCCATTCAATACCTTTTCTTATAGAAACAAAAATTTACAGTTCATGTGTAGTACCCATTTAGACTTAGACTAGGTAAAAAGGCCATTAGTAAAACCTGTCAGTCAAAATTGAATCATAGCAAAAGCAGAAAACTTCATGTTCAAAGGGAAGATGACTAGCATTCCTGAGTTTTTTTTTTTTTTCCAGTCCTCTCCATATGCAAGGGGTTTTGCCTTAGCTTCATCTGGAAACTGGCTTGCATTAGGCCTCTTCTCACCGCATCCAGCTCTTCATGCACCCAGCTGGCTGCAAAGTTTCTCTCTGCTGAGGTGCCTCTGTGTAATCCCAGCCAGTTTCCCTTTGCATCTGTGGGGGGGCTGCTTTGAAGTGCCACTGTAGGTGGCTGCCTGTGCCTCATCTGGGCCTGCAAACACGATCTCTGCTGTGGAGCAAAAGAAAACATCCTGGTGCTGCCATGGGACTGTTTGCTGCATGGATGCAGGAGGAACTGACGTCAGGTGCCTCAGGATACTGTTCTAATGTAATGACACGCTGTCGTGGTGTACATCTCCGTACATCTAACCTACCCTGCGCAGCGCCTGTGGAGAAGGGCTGTGTTGCATACCTCCCTCCTGCTCTCGGTCCCGTTTGCTGACTACCAAGGCTTTGCATGTGGGCTGAGAACCTGCGGTGTCTGCTTGTGACTGCCAGTCGTGAATACAGTGACCTCCTTTAGGCATGTCGAGAGCAGTTTTCTTGCATTATTTCCACCTGTGCAGCTGGGGTAGGCACTGTTCACACAGCAGAAAAAACGCTCGTTGTAAACATGCAGCAGGGGCTACATAACGCAGATTTTATTTCTGCTCCTAGCTCGGGAGGGAAGGGAGAAGACCTCTCACGTAGCCTCGGCGGGCAGCAGAGGTAAGCCGAGCACGTTACCTTCTGCCACTACGCAGCTCTCCCCCCTTTCCACTCCGAACCGCGGTACCGCTACAATAGGCTAAAACAGCCATGTCAAAGCCATTAAACAAGGCCAAGTTTTCCAACACCACGTGTAAACGCGAGTCCGAACGGATGCCCCACCGAGGGCACGGCGCACCTCGAGTCCCACGAAAACACCCAGAGCTCCTGTTCGGGAGAGGCCAAGTTGCCCGCCGCTTCCCGCCCCTTCCCTCCACGCCTCCCGCTGTCTTGCCAGCGCGCCGGCCCCCCGGGGGCAGCCCGGTCTTCCCGCGGGACGCGGGCCTGAGAGAGCTCCCTGAGGGACGGCCCGGCCCGGCCCGGCGCCGCCCGCCGCCGCGCTTGCTCCCCCGGGCGGCT
>VXAL01004431.1:32458-70322 GCA_013399475.1 Chauna torquata
CCATGGTGGAGCAGGCTGTCCCCCTGCAGCCCATGGGGTACCACATGGAGCAGATCTCCACGCTGCAGCCCGTGGAGGAGCCCACGGTGGAGCAGGTGGATGTGGCCTGAAGGAGGCTGCAGCCCATGGAGAGCCCCCGCAGGAGCAGGCTCCGGGCCGGAGCTGCAGCCCCTGGAGAGGAGCCCACGCAGGAGCAGGTGATCCGGTGGGAGCTGCCACCCGTGGGGGACCCGTGCTGGAGCAGTTTGCTCCTGAAGGATGGACCCCGTGGTACAGACCCATGTTGGAGCAGCTCTTGAAGAGCTGCAGCCTGTGGGAAGCCCACGCAGGATCCGTTCGGGAAGGACGGCATCCCGTGGGAGGGACCCCACACTGGGGCAGGGGCAGAGAGTGACCACGAAGGAGCGACAGAGATGCAGCGATGTGGGCTGACCGCAGCCCCCATTCCCCGTTCCCCTGTGCTCCTCGGGGGGAGGAGGTAGAAGAGGGTGGATGGGGGGAAGGTGTTTGTGGTTTGCTTCTAGTTCTCACTGCTCTAGTCTGTAGGCAATAAATTGCATTAATCTCCCTTATGCTGAGTCTATTTTGCCTGTGACAATAACAGAGTGATCTCGCTGTCCTTATCTGAACCCATGGACCTTGTTTCAATCATAGTTTCTCCCCCTGTTCTTTTTGAGGATGGGGAATGAGAGCGCGGTGTGGTGGATCTTAGCTGCCCATCAGTGTGAAACCACCACTGTAACGGAAGTGGTTTGTGTGGCCACGGCAGGTCATCTTGAGAGGGATTTGAAGAGAAAAAAGATTTACTTAGGTATTTTACCTCAGGAAACATGCAGAGCAAACCTGTGGTGCTGTGAAGGTGTATGGGGGAGAAACTTCTTAAACAGCAAGGGAAGTTTGGGAATGACTGGAGACAGTGATTTGGAACTAGCAGAAGATTGATGCTATTTATGGTAGCTGGATATACCTGTATGAGTATATAGGTGTGGAAGACATGCTTTTTCCACTAAATAGTCCAAGGACTTTGATGTCAGTCCTTTGTAGTGTCCCTGTGAAAGGCCTACTGTGCCTCCTTCCTTCTAACAGTTCAAGGATATGATGTCTGACTGCATCACTGTTAGTGGTACAGAAATGTTATGTTAGAGACACTGTTGTAAAGCAAAATATTTTTTAGCTACCTGATAGCACTTGTGACTTCTGTAATTGAAGTAGTTTTTAGCCCTCAATATCTGTGTATGAAAGTCACCTTCAAGGTGTCAGTAATTGGAAAACATTTAATGAGATTTGCTTGGGAATTACTTTCATAGATTCTTTTATACTTTGCTAACATAGGCAAATATTATGATTTAAATCTTCAGACTTTTAAGAACTCCAAGCACATTATTGGTTTTTATTTTTTTTGTAGGGCTAGTAGCTGGCCACTTGTCCTTGACTTCTTTTGCTCTCTTGTGGAAGTCAGTAAAAGGCTTGAGAAGGGGCAGTGAAAAAACCACTGAACTGGGGATTCAGCTAATTGCTGTGTTTCTAATCTAATGCTTAACACTTCCGTTAGATTTTATGCAGAACTAATTCTGTGCAGAGTATAACTAAAACTTTCTTTTGAGTGCTTTGCACTGCTGGAGCTGGAAGAAAATCTGAGAAAAAGAAGGCGGTGGTTACTGTATGAGGACGAGAAATGGCTTTTGATATTTCAGTCTTGAAACTCTTCTGAGAAAGCTGTCAAAAAGACTTTAAATGAATGTGGGAGAAAGCTATAAGTACTGCACGTTATGAAATCAACAGTAAACTGCTGACACATGGATTTTTATCAGTGTAGATCAGTTTTTCTAACCACTGAACTAAATGTTTGGAAAGTTTCTGTGTTCTGTTAAGTTAGTCATCTGTGCCTCCACTGCAAATTTTAAGTCATAGAAGTCACCTATGCAGTGGGAGCTTGTTGCTATCTTCTGTGGCATTATTTTAAGCATGCTGTTGTTCCAGGGAGATGTTTTCCCCCTTGCTTGTGAGCACAGAAGCATTAGGCCGGAGTGGATAGCAAGGTTGGGATCATCTGCCATTAGGGAAAGGAGCCGGAATGGTCACCAGTTTGGGGAGATGAATGTAGCCCTACACTTCCAGAGTTCAGTGGTTGTTTCTAGTATATAAACTACAGACCTTAGAACTGATAAGTACTGATAAAGCAAATCACAGATAAAGATTTCTCGTTTTAGTTAACCTTGCCTCCAAGAGTAGCTGTTTGGATTCTGTGGGCAAAGCATGCTGTGCCATCTGCTACGGGTGAGACTTTTCTAGAGAAAAAGTTGAACTACGTTAAAGTTTACATTGAGTTTAAAAAAAAAAAGTCTTGTTCTGAGAGGCTGTGTGTTTTTATTTGCTTTTTTTTTTGTCTGTCCAAACTTTGCCTTGGTGGTTCTTGCATCATTGTTACAGTGCTGTAATCTCTTTCACAGGCTCTGGCAGGGTTGGAGCTGTTTAAGCTGGTGCTGTGAGAAACTGTTCCAACTTTTTGCGGCTGTTAGGTCTTGATCCACAGGCCATTGCTTTTCAGCTCCTGTCTCCCTCCAACTTGTCCCAAGACTGTTGTTTGAATACCTAAGTGGATAAACAGGACAGAAATCTGGCAGAGAACAAATTTTTCCCACTCCTTGTGAGTATCTTTTCAGCTGGACATATTCCCTAGTTTGATTCACCATGTGACTATACAAACTTTTGTATTGGCACAAAGGAGAAGGTACTTGGATGTAGGAATGACTTAATTTTTACAAATACCCTTGGGTATGGGGAGTTTCCTTGTTTGTAGCTTGCGTGCTGTGTTGGCAGACATGAAAATTGGTTTTTCTCTCTCCCTCCTAGAATTGCCAATGATTCTCAGACCTGGTAAGAGTGAAAGAGTTGCATGTGTAATGCAGTGGACCTTACAGAGCCTTGTATTGTGTTTTTGTTTGTTTGAAGCTGGCTTTGGGAGGATCTGCTTGTAGTTAGAAGTGCTAGGCTGTTCAGCACTTTATGAGAGTACAAAGGAGGGGAAAGTACTTGATTAGTGGGGAAAAAAAAATTGTTATGGTTTCCTCTTTGTTGTTATTGCTTTCCTCTTTAATTGTTAAATTGTTTAAATTAATTGTTAATTTAACAATTGTTTAATTGTACATATCTTTTAAAGAGGAAAGCAATAACAATTAAACAATTAAAGAGGACAATTTAACAATTTAACAATCTTGTATTAACAATTAGCTACATTTTTCAACCTTACAGATTAAAACTCTTGCAGATATGTGAAAGTGTCTGATTCCTATCTGTCGTATACATACTCTATCAGTAGATGTCCATAAACAAGGGATTGTCAAGTGAGTTGAAATTAAAAAAGAATTAGGAACAGTTGCTCTGTAATCAAAATATGGAAAATACTACATTCATTTTTAGGATTACTCAAATACTTATGGCTAATGGGAAATACAGTGGAAATATAAAGGTGTTTGTTATTCTACAGATGTCTTAAACCTGAATCTCTGAAATCATAGGGGCAAAAATCTTAGTAGGATCTCTAGCAGAAGGCAAAAGGAGGAATTAGAATATATGACTTGTGAAAAGCTAGTGTGCCACTCTAGCTGTTACTGATGGGTGCTGCTTACTGTGTTTTCTAGTAATGCTAAAATGTACGTTCCTACCATTATTAGACTTATTAAAGCAAATGTTGGTATGTGATGCTTTTCCTATGTGAAATTTGGAACTCTGCGTCTCCATTTCAACACTGAGACTTTTTTGTCCAGACAGCTCAATAACAGTAAGTTATTTACCAGATGACCTGTACAGCAGGGAAACATCTTTCCTCGATGTGGGAAGTCTTCTAAAACACACATGAGCCATCTATAACAAGTTAATTATTTTCTATTTTGTTACTGTGTGCCATGTCCTTAAACCACCTGAAGAGGTTTCATAGGGCTGCACTGGGTCCCTGGGAGGTTGGTTGTTTGCTGGGCCTCAAAGCTGAAGTGAGTGTACCATTCTACAAATTACTGCGCAGTTTGATTTACACGGAATTATTTTAGAACTGATACAGTTGTTCAGGTCTAAACTCAGTTTGGCTATTGTGTAATGAAGAGCTAAAGCAGGATGCTTTTTCAAAATACAGTACTAGCACCATGTATTGGGTTTATGTGGCAAGGTTTGGGTAGCAGTGGGGGCTGCAGGGGAACTTCTGCTCCGGCGCCTGGAGCCCCTCCTGCCCTCCGTCTTCACTGACCTTGGTGTCTGCAGGGCTGTTCCTCACTCCTCTCTCCCAGCTGCTGTTGTGCAGCAGTTTTTTCCCTTCCTTAAATCTGCTCTCCCAGAGGCACAACCAGCATCGCTCATGGCTCAGCTCTGGCCAGCGGCGGGTCCCTTTTGGAGCCGGCTGGAGCTGGCTCTGACCTGACATGGGACAACTTCTGGGCTTTTCTCCCAGAGAAGAGCAGATTCAGTAGAGGTGGGAAACTCAAAGCCAGACTTGTAAGTCCAGAGTTGAGCTTTCATAAATAAATAACACTAGTCTGTGTTCTTGGACTTTCAAGCATTGAAACATTTATCAAATTGAGGTAACAAGTCATGACAGAAATAGATTATACCAGATGAGTCTACTGAGCTGTCCTAGTTAGGCAAGATATGAAAAAGTCACTAGGTCAAGCTGAGCCCAGATATCAAACATTAATTTAAAATATTCTGTTAGACTTGATTCTTCTGTTGTCTGCCTTGTAATGTCAGTTGTAAAATATGCACACATGCTCACTCACCGTGTCTTTAAATTGTGGTAGTCACTAGCTTGGGACCCTTATAAGTAGCATCAGATATCATACACTAGGGTGTATTCATCTTAACTTTCCCTACAAGTTGACCATAGGGATCTGGAAGAAAATAGCTTATGTGAACTGGATTAAGGTTTTAGTTCTGGGATTTATAGATTACTTTTTCCTAGCATCTTGGCTAATGTTGAATTGGGTAGTTTCCATCCCTCTTTTTATAGAGGGAAGTGGGCACACCTAAGCTAGTACTGAATGAGTTAAATAACTAAGGATTGTATATCAGAGATCAGTGATGGCTGTGGAAACCCATTTAGGCCACTTCACAGTTGTGATTTTTTTTTTTTTTTTTGAGGGGGGAGCTCAATCTCTGTATTGCCAGGGAAAGATGTGGTTAGGAATCAAGGTAGGTTTGGATGTAGCTGTTGTGACCTCCAGTTGCTCCTGTGTGGTAGTAGATGCAATAGGTTTTCCAAAAGGTGTACCTACCATTTGTTGATAAGCTTCTTGCAAAATGAAGTGACAGATGTCAGCAGTTAAGTTGTGCCTGACTTTTCTTCTAACGCTTGAGCGCTTGCCAGAATGTGGGAAATTGATCTAAGCTGTTTTCATCTGGAAGGGATTAAAATCCACCCGTTCTTTACTGGTGAGTATTTCAACCAGACTACGTGCTGTTTGGAGGTGGAGTTTTAGGGAAGGTGCTGTCTGGATCCTTCCTTCTGTATTCTTGTCTTGTCTGGGGTGCAGATGAGGTTTCTTCTTCAACAGATAATTACTTGAAACCACAAAACAGGACAGCTAGGACAATGGGCAATAATACCTAGAAATCCAATAAAAGGAATAGGGGGCTACAGTATCAGGAACTGTTTTATGTGATAGCTTGTAGGTATAAAGATCTAAATCTCATGCTAGAAGAGCCATTCAACTATCAAGGTATCACGAGGTATAAATCTTGTACTAGTGTACTATTAAATATGATGGGTTATCTCTTGTCTGGGCTTTGTTCTGAGGAAACTTATGTAAGGTATCCCTGGAACGTGTGTTTTTTTGGGAGGCAGCCACTTAATCTAGCTTGTGCATTAGTATGGCTTGGCTGACTTTGAGAGTTGGAGTTTTGGTGTAGCTTTTAAATGAACTAGCTGAGTTTGGGAGCCCAGAGGTAGATGAGAGCTGGGTAGCTGTCTATTTGGAGATGGCAATTTAGCAGTGTTCCTAGCCATGCGTTGTTTACAAAATGTCTGTTTGCTTTTAAATACTTACTCAATTGTTCATAGTGCCTAGGAGCAGACCTTTAAAGAGACTTTTTTTGAAGTGGATTATAGATTAAGAAAGCTATGAAACCTTTGTACTTAGTGTTACAAAGGTACAGATGCATAGCCCCCCCTGCCCCCTCCCAAAGCTAGATTTAGAGATTGAATTAGACCTAGATATTTCACATCTGACTGAGCTGAGCAATAGACTTGATTTGTTTTTGGAAGTTACCCCACATGTATTCAATTCAGGGCTGAACCTGGTTCTTTAAAGTGTGTGTGTGTAGGAGGTAGTTAATTTTTTTAACATAGCAGCATATGCATACGTATCATAACTGGGTTAGGCTATTACAAGATTTTTATGTGAAAACTGTCCAATTCTGTAGTGTAAAAACAAAGCTGAGTGCAGTTTAATCTTTTTCTAGCTTTTTAATTGCACAACAGCTTGACTTTTTCTGTATAAAATGTTCAGGTTTGTATAGGGATTTTTTTCAGGGCATGACTTAGATTCTGGAATTTAATGCTAGCTGTGCTTTTCCCATCAGAGTCTTTCCTTCTAGTCTCTGTCTGTGGCACAACTTTTCTGTCTTCTCATATGCATTCAAAACTAGCTTTGTATAAAAGGTGTTTACAAGAGAGTTCTGAGGCTTTGTACCTTCCCCCAGCTAACTACAAGCATTTAGGTTAGCCCCCCGACCCGTAGCAGGCACTTTCTTCAATGAATAATAAGTCATTGGAGACTTTTTTGGTGTGTCCTGTGGGGCAAGCTTCAGGCTATTTGTGGTCCCACAAGCACTTCTGTCACTAGGGCCTGGGAGGAGAGGGACTCAGCTGATTAACTGCATGTACTCTGCAGCAGGAGAATATACTCTGCTTCTGCTGCCGTAGCTGTCCTTGCTCCTCCCTCTGATGGGATCTAGATAACAGTACAGTCGCTGAAGGTGCTACAGTCCTGCCATGAACTTGGAATAACGGCCAACTGATAGTTGTGGTTGCAGCTGGCAAGATTCTGATCCTGACTGTATTTTCCCTCTTTAGTGCCTGAAGCAGCTTGTCCTGTCACATCCTCAGATGAACAATATACACCTGCAAAAAACCAAAACAAAACCAACAAAAAAACCAACCACCTCTGGTTTTGATTCTAGCACTTCCAGTATAACTTGCTTTTCATATTATTTTTCTGGATTTTATTTTGGGAGATTGAAGTGAAGAATTGGAGGTAATTGGTGGTGTATCATCAGGGACCTGTTAGGTGATGGAGTGACCTGGGAACACTCTAGGTGAGGGTGGGAAGATGCTGTTGCAAAATGGGAGAAGTATAGCTGTTGAAAGATAAGGAAACACAGGCCTGGAGAAAATGTCTCTCTTCCTTAGACCACTGTCATCATGGGGTTGTGGTGGGGAAGGCTGGGAGCCAGACCAGCATCTGAAGTCTGTTCTGCTTTTGATCTCTGTTCTTGCCAGTCCATTGCCTGCTCTATACCCAGCAGCTCCCTAGCAATGGAGGTTTCTCCCCATTCCCGGTGTGTACAGACACATGTATGCATGCTCTTTTGAGAGCTTCTTGGTAAGTATTCCTTGGAACAAGAAGGAAATAAGAGGTCACAGCAGAAAGCTTGTTAAAAATCTTTTATGTCTAAGCTAATGGCCTCTATCTAGGGCTTCTGAATTGTTCTCAGTTACCGTTTGGTGTGTGTGTGCTTGTTGGGGGAGGCAGATCCTTATTAAGCTTCCGTCTGATTTGTGGGGGAATGTAAGGAGGGGCCGGGAAAGATATGGAAGTGTTTCCTCAAGATGTCAGTATATGAACTGTTTCTGTCTGACTGGAATACAGTAGCAGGAGAAAAAATGTTTAACTCCGCTCTCTCTTCTGTAGTGTGAAACGCTCTGTTTGAGATGGTACCGTAAAACGTCACATAAGCTGTATTCAGATGTGTACGATCCAAACGAAAAGGTAAGTAGCATGGTGCATGTTTTCCCTCTTTAATGTTTTACTGTAACGTTGACATTTGGCTTTCAAAGCTATCCTCTCCCCTTTGCTGCCGCTAACAACAGCAGTTCTCCTAGTATAACCCCGGTAGTCACTGACTTAGTAGCGCATTCTTCTTTAAATGAAAGTTTCTGTTGTGGTGTATTTGCTGAGATTGGATACTATCTCAAGTGCAAATCTTAAAAGGTTGGAGAAGTGATTGTGAGCTTGGGAAAGTTACATACCTGGTCTGAAGATGTTATGATTTTGACACAACTGTTCTTAACATTTTACGTGGTGTGGAGGTATAGGCTTGTTAAAACATTTGTAAGTTAAACTATCCAAAAACTGCTCGGGGCTGGGGGAGAAAAAATATATGTATATATACATTTACATATGCTTATGTATATATAAGTGCAGTAGTGGCAGCACGTTTGTTAGATGGTCTGACGCACCTTGTCCAAATCTAACAATCTCAGGGGTGCGAACTTGAGAGCTTGGATAAAGATGGATGTGTAAGGCTTGCAGAGCATGCCAAGTCCTCATCTTGGAGGAGGCTGCTGGTTTGTCTGAGTTTTCTATCAGACTTACTGAAAGACTTGTGCAGTAGCAATCTCAACTTACAGTTACTAGCCAAGAAAAACTTTTCCTGTGGGAGGTTGTCTTGGCATGGCTTCTGAAGTAACACACTTGGAAAAATAGTGTGGGTGAAGGTACGCTTGTATTGAAGGGCAAGAATGCCAGCACTTCAGCACAGGTAGACTTTCCCATATCTGCCAGCGTAGGAGCAAATAACCAGGAGTGAAACAGTATTAGAAAACAGGGGGAGAAAAAACAGTACGTACTTGAAACTGGGACTGACAGGAAAAGTCTCCTGAAGAAATTAACTCTTGACTTACCTGAATGCTTCCTGTATTGTTAGTCTTTGTTCAAGGTCCTCTTCCTTTTCTGAAGGCATAGTTAACGTTTAGACACTGTAATCAGGTCTTTGCTTTCTCTTAACTAGAAGCTATGTCACTCCTGCCTTCTCCCTTCACTGCCTCCTCCACTGTTTTTGTAACGATTGGACTTTGGTATCAGACCTTTGTAAGCTAGTTAGTGGAAATGACATAAAAAAGAAATGCTGCATGTTACTTGAAAACAGCGTGTGATTTTTTTTTTAAATTTCTTTTTACTTGCTGGACTTGAGACTTGTTTTTAACAGCAGGAGTAAGAGAGCAATCTCCTCCTGTTAGTATCTGTATTGCAGAATTGGAAAATTAAATGTCAAATATTTGTAACATCTTGATACTGAAAGTCTTGTGATGTGACCGTACTTGGTTAATAAAACAACTGTTACACCAAAAATTAAGTTGAAGTATTTGAGCTGTTAAACTTTTCAGTGCTAAGTATTTGTGTTGTTTTTTGTGTTGTTTTTATTTCCCTTCAAGTCTCTATGCCTAAAAAGCTTAACTTCAAGTTCCTAGAATGCTGAAGTTTAGGTTCAGGAATAATTTGTGTGAGCATGCTGGAAACCTTTCAGTTTTTTCATCAGGTTTTTGGTCCAGGTTCCCAGCTAAAAGAGCTCTGCAAACAAATTGCTAGTTCCTGTGGTGTTCCTGTGGTACAGTGTTTGTACCTGCTGATAATTCAGTTTGTTTAAGGATGTTTAGGATCCATCTTCTGAGTGAGGTGTGGATGTGCCTGCATGCTAGGCACTGGGGCAAGTTCCTCAGCAGGTCTGGCTGAGTTTGCCATGTAAGCTTGCTGCAGCTCTTACCTTAATTTCTGGATGTTTACTTTCTGGATTTCTGAAATGGCTTAACTTCTGTATGCTGTCGCCATGTGGTAGCATTCTTAAACTGACCATGTGATGCCAGCTCAGCCCTGACTTTGAAGAGGTAAATTTGGTCAAGGGCATCTTGAGTACATCTGTTTGTTATGTCCTGGTGTGTCAACAGAAATTCCTGTGGTTGTTTTGCAGTTCATTCCTCCTCTCTTATATACACCCTCTCCATTAACTGATGGTTGTGGGGGTAACAGTTTCACTGCTGCACTAGCAATAGCCCCTCTTCCCCCAGACCGTTTGAAAAACAGCTGTTTAATGCAGGAGAGGGAGAATATTGAATGTCTTAGGGTATAGTTTGATAAATCTAATCTGGAATAACTGCAGGCTGCCCCTGGAGGGGCAGTCCTGCTGGCTCCCTATCCTATTTTTGATTTGGAGCATGGGAGGCAGAGTAGGACTTTTCAATTAGTGTGTTGAACTGTTGTGTCCTGGAGCTGCAACCCTGCTAGGACTGGTGCAGGAAAAGCAGTGGGGGTAAGTGTGCAGAGCAGAGTTGTCCCTTTCAGTGGCAGCCTGTATTTAATGCTCAACCTGCTTTGTTGGCAGTGCACCTGTGTATTTAGCAGCAAGGCCCATGACAGCAATAACACTTACTCCCAGCAATGAGGTTTCTGTGCTGAGCCACTCCTTTCCTCCCCCACTTTCTTTCATAATGGAAGGTTTTTGTCTAGGATATGAGGCTTATTGGCTTCTGACAGCTTGTTATTCCCTTCTTCAATACTCCTATCCTGCCTGTAAGATGTAAGTGTAGTCTAGTTTGAAAGGTGACGGTGTGTTTCACACCCGTAGTTAAGTGTGACTTGCTGTTTTGTTGCCCTGTGGATGCTACTTAATACTGAATATGTAACAATGTCATGATGGCAATGCAGAATTTTGCCAGGTTCCTCATGTGACTTAGCTGCAGTAAGGGACAAGGCTGGTACAACGTAGCCAGAGTTGGGAGAACAGTGACAGTACCTTCCATCAGAGGGATGGTAACATCAGCAGGAATGTTTGCTCTGGGTCTAATAGAACATAAATGCATAAATGCATAATAAACTTTTAAAATATGGTCTTCAGAGTGCGGTTTTAACTTTGTAAGGAACATGTGAGGGTCCTTATCTCTGTGTAGTTGTGGGGGGGAAAAAGCAGAGACCTGGGAAGCATGCCTCCTTTGAATATCTTCTGTGTTCACAAACATGCAACTTGAGCACTTCTTGGAGTTAAGGTTGTTGCTGTTTATTTGGCAGTGCTTGTGAATGTCTCTTCCCTGGACGTGTCTCCTAGAGCTTCTGTGGATTTCTAGTTTCTGCACTGTGTGTGGTTAGGAGATCCAGGGAATGCTGGTGTGAATAGTCAACACTTGTTTGTTTGTTCTGAACCTGTGTATGTACTAGGTAGATCTAGTATAGCATACAGCTTATGCTATATTATCATTGTTAAATCAGCAGAAACCTTTAGAACTAGGTGAACTCAGAGTTACAAGCTCCTGGGTAAACCAGGGTTTTAGTGGAAGTGGAGGAGAAAGGATTGTGTGTTTCTGGTGGGAGGAAAGCTTGTAATGTGCTCATTTCTCAAGGTCCTTATTGTTCTTTTCCCTTCAGACTTTTGAAAAACTCCTTATTGCCAACAGAGGAGAGATTGCATGCCGAGTAAGTATGTAATCCTAAGTTTTTTCTTTTCGTAATTCGTTCTTGAACTATTGGTATTTTAAATATTGATAATTGTCACTTCTTATATGGTAGGTCATCAAAACATGCAAGAAGATGGGGATTAAAACAGTTGCCATACACAGTGATGTTGATGCCAATGCTGTAAGTACTGCTTCAATGCAAATGATGGATGGGGTTCAACAGGACTTGCAACTGTTATGCAGGCTTGTTGCTTACCGTGGTAAGCATGTTTGCAGTTTTGAAGTATTTTTGCATGCATCCTTTTCCTCTATGCGCTTAAAAGGAGTGGAGATACCGTGGGGGTGGTGGGGAGGACGAGTATTTAGCATTGTTTTTGTGTGAACTCTCCTGTGTTTTGCTCATGTAAATGTTATCTTCCTCTTTTGTTCTTTCTCTGGATTAAGCCAGACAGTAACACCTGATAGCTGCTCTGTGCAGCAAGTGTAAGAGTGGCAGTGAAACTAAAGTTTTGTTTTGCTAATGAACACAAAAGGCAATGAAAAATGGATCTTAGGAGATGGAAAACTTGGTATAAATTGTTCCTGTGCCTGGTACATTCAACTCATTGCTTTCCAGTTGCCAGAAGAATGTTCTTGCCTACCAGGTGTGCTAGACAAGCATACTGGAGCTATTCCATTTGACACTGATATTGAGGTGTCTTGGGTATTAAGCAGTGTGGCAGGAAAGTGGTAAAATGGCTCTCCAGACAGGGAAGGTACGTATCTAGCTGCTTGCCTTTTTTTAGGTCTTGTAGTCTCTTCTCTAGTTTTAGAAATATTTTAAGTCATTTGTAGCAAGAACAGGAAGATGATTTCCATTGTGCTTTCTCTGAGTGGTACAACAGCAAGTATACTCATACTTGCATATCCTTCTAGACTATAAAGAACATTTTATTATTCTTTGCCTGCAGGAATTGCTACAGGAGAAAGGATTGGGGGTGTCTCCACATCCTAGGATTGTTTATTGGAATCTGGAAAGGGATCTGAAACCCCATGTTATGATTTAATGGAAGAGGTCCCTCAGAGAAGTTGACAGGAAAAAATGTGTATTTTATGCTTGGCAGGGCTTGGGTTGTTCAGCGTTTGAAAAACTGAAGCATGATTTTTGGAATTTGTGAAAGTTTAGTTAGGAGAACTTTGGTGTTTTCAGAGTTAAGTGAGAGGTGAGAACTGTTGGCAGTTGGACTTTGACACAGCTTTTTTCTGAGTCCTTTTGCAGTTCTATTCGTATATGACCTGCTCAGTTCATATAAATAGGTTACAGGTAGAATGAGGGACTGAAACTAAATTTTTCTCAGATGAGTCAGATGCTCTACTACTGGATTTCTATGCCAAGTAGTTATTTTTTTGAGGTGAATGAAGAATATACTTAGTCTGGATTTTAACTGGTAGCCACGACTGGGAGTGTACAGTGGTGTATAGATGCTCAGTGGACTGTGAAATGATTCCGTAATAGATGGGTGTCAGGCATTATGATAAATCCTAATTCTTCTGGAAGCCAAGGGTTAAATGGATATGAGTACAAACTACTTTTTACGATCTATGATCCCTCTATAAAACAGAAGCATGCTTATGGGTGCTTGTATTCCATCTTATGTATAAGGTATCTGCTGTTAGGATAGGTGGATCTGCTGTTTAGCAGCGCTGCATAGCCTTGTCCACTGGCATGAATTCTGAAAATAGACTAAAAACCTGTTTAAAAAGAGGATATGTTCTTTCACCAGTCAGAAATAGACTTGAAAAATGAATTGGTCTCTCCAGTGTGTCTGGTTTTATATTTATTGTATGGACACTATGAACTGGAGAATATGGAAAATCTGAAAGTAATAAGTAAAAACTGAGACTGAAGAGTATAATGAGGGAGTAAGAATGATAGGAAAAAGTACAGCTCGTGACCTTAGGGAAGGGAGTACAAATAGATCATTACAAAGAGAACTGAAAATATAATAGCTACTCTGCTTCAATCTACAGTGCCATCTTAGCTTTAAAATATGTATAGGGTCTTTAATTCATAATATTTCATAAGAAAGTAAATTCAAGCTGGTATCTCAGAAATGCAGTAATGTATTCAGAACAGTTCATAAAGATAATGTGTTAAATGCTGACACTTTGAGTTTATGGACAAAGATGAGGCTGTAACAAATTCTGCAAGGGTGAAATAGTGCCTGTTTAGCTGCTTTGGATCCTTACTTAGACCAACAAATCTAGCTGTGTGCATTGCAGAAGCTTGCAGTATTTAGAAGAAAGTGAGAGAGGTTGTTTCAAACACCGTTCTGTGTGCTTAAAATATGGTACTTATACAGATGTTGCTTAGACTTAATACAATTAGACCAAAAAAAAAACCCAACCCAACCTGCTTATGTCTACCATACATCCTTTAACCGCTTCCTTGGATACTTGCACTGGGAAATAGTTCAATGTCATCTATCTTAATGACTTGGGTATCTCCAGTTGTTCGTTGTTTGTGTGTGAATGACCTGGCTGTTGCAGTGATGTGTGTGACTGCCAGTTTGGATGATCTGGATAGATGAGTCCGGAGGCCAAATTCTTTGACTGTGTCACTTATCGTAAAGTAATGACAAACATGTTTTGCCTAATGTTGTTTGTTTTTGTTCAGGTTGTGTCAATAGCTACCTTCTTGGTTATACAAGTGGTAGCAAGATGTCAAACACTGAAATCAGATTTGGGAGCCAATACAACCTGCCAAATGAACCTCTGTCCCCAAGTAGCTAGGAGAAACCTGTTTGCTTAGTGTTGGGATTCTGTGAAAGAGTTGTGAATCTCCTCTTGATTTTTGTGCTTGACAGGATTAAGTCAGACTTCCCTCACTCTTCCAAGCCTTGTATTGCAAAGGCAATGAATGTCATAGGCAGCTACCCTGATGATGATAGTCACTGAACCAAAGGCAGGAAAAAATTTAAAGGAATAAATGTAAAGGTTCAACTAGCTGCCCGTCCTCAACCTATTTGTGTTTACTAAGAGTAGAGGGACCTGGTTTTAAGTGATGAGAGGAGTACGTAGGGACTGTTTACAAAAGTATTTTTGAATGAAGTGTTTAAAAATAGCATGAATTGAAGTAGGTAAACTTTCTGTTTAGAACTTAGAGCAACCTTTGAGATGTAGTAATAGTCTCTTATTAGCTTGCCTTTGTAGCTACTTACTAAACCGTGGGTAGTCTGATACTCTTGGTACCAATTCATTGGTACAAATAACTTTAAAAGGAGGGCAAACCAGTCTGTCTTTTTTATCTCTCTGGCTTTCCTTTCTGTCATACTGAGGGCTGCTTTAGTATGCATATCTAAGGGGGAAAAAAAAAAAAAACCAACCCACAAAGTATCTAGCAATTCATGCTCCTCAGTAACAGCTTCTAGTTTATTCGCTATCTAGTATGATATGCCTAAATGACCCTAGCAGGCGTTTTCACTGGTGTTTGTGTAGGAATGATATACATAGTCTTAAAAGTGTTGATCTTTTGAATAAAGATATCTTAAGGCTCACTAGCGAATAATCTTATCTTGAAGTTTTGCTCTGAAAGACTTACTTGAATTTTTCTGTTGAATATTCAGTTTAGTTTTTAAAAAAATGTTAAAACTGTCTGAGGTCTTTAAGGAGTTTACAGGGTTGAATGGAGGTGGTGGGAAGAGCTGAAATTCATATAGACCTTCAGTGAAACTACTTGCTTTTTTGTATTCTTCAGACTTTGTTCCTGTGGAACACAAATGCAAAAGTCTTGAGTATTCTGTTAAAGCAATACTCATTCTGACAGAGTTATTTTATAACTATTAACTTAACTAGACTGTGACAGTACAAAAGAATTTTGACCTCAAGAAACTAAAACTTTGTTAATTTATGAGCAGGAAGCAGCAGAAAGGACTCTACTTTTTGCCACATTCCCAATTTCGAATGGCCTGCTGAAAGCCAAGTAATACTTATCTGAAGAAGGGAAATAAAAAGAATAAAGTACTGTTTGGTGCACTTAATTTAAAAAATGGCCAAAGATCTGAAGGATTTCTATAGGTTAAAAACAAGAGTTGTTAAGGTGGTAGGAAGGTGACATTAGCAAAGCTTAAAAGGAGGTAGGTGACTTCAGGGAGTTTTGGGTGCTTGTGCATTAATGCAAAGTTGTAGGTAGCTGGAAATGGTATTAAATAGGATTGGATTACGTTTATATTTCCCAGGGGGTGTGAATGGGCAAAAAGATCATGTCCAATGTTGTTTATGCTGTGGAAGAGATGTTGTGCTTTAACAACTGTCCTGAAATAAAATCAGTGTGGTGGTGGTGGGAAAGCAGTCTGACAAAATGGCTACTGTGAGACCCATAGAGAACACTGCTGGTCATGAGGTACTGTGTATGTTCAGAAAGGTAGGTCATAACTGATGCTTTTTAAGGTCTTGAAAATCCTGGCTAATATTTTTTATTATATCTGTTATTTTGGGGGAAGTGCAGGAAAGAAGTTGATGTAAACTGTGCTAAATGCTGCTTTTCCTTCAGAGTTCAACTTGTAAAACACTGATTCTTTATACTTGGATAGGTAAAGTGGAGAAGGACCAATAGAATTTGGAAATTTTAATTCAAATATCCAGTGGAATTATTTGTGGGGTGAGAAGACAAGCAAAGAATTTTCTGTCAAAAAAGAGTAATCGTATGTATTTTTTTTCCCCCTGAACTGATTGGAATAGAGGGTTAAGATGAAAGAGCCTCCTGAACCATAAATGTAACACTGATGGTGCAAACATTGTCAAGGAAAGCTAGAGAACTATTGTAGTGCCTAATGTAATCAACTAAAAGTATGATAAATGAAGAACAGGCTTTCACTAATTGGATCTGAACAAAGGAAGGTATAGCATAAAGCAGTGAATGAGATATAATTTTATTTGGCATTTTTTAACACAGCAGGGATTCTATAGCTATATGAAGCAATGAACTATAAATGACTGAAAAAATCCCATGGGAAAGTAATGTAAACTACTAAAACTTCATGGAGTACTGAACAGCTAGTTTTACCTCTTTAACACGGTTTTCCTATCACTCACTTAAGGCTTCAGGTATTATTATATTAAAAGGCCTTAAGAATAGACATCTCCAAATATTTTTAACTTTTGCAAATCACCTTGTTCTGCTGGATAATATAAACCCAGAAATGATGCAGATGCTTTTACTGATGTAAAATTGATTGCACAGAATTCATCTGTTCTCTAGAAACCTTTTTCTTTGAAGGAAAACAAAAATCAAACAACCTAGAAATTGAAGGTCCATAATGTTAACTTTATCTTTTTCTAAGCTTGAAACCTGAGGCAGTATTTCAGAAGGAAGTAGGGGGGAGGAAACTTTTTTTTAGTGAAACTGTGAAGCTGATTAAGTTTGTAAGCTGCTATAGCAAGTCTGTATTGAGCAGAATGAATTTGGCTGTACAAGTTGAGCTTTCTGACTGAAACAAAAACACGACTTTGAAGATTTTTCCTACAGCTTAACAGAATGCTGTCAGTTCTTTTCTTCTCAAGAAGCCTGGATGGCAAAAATAAGTATTGCGGGGGGACTTGGCAGTTTGTATTAATCTAAAACAAAACAAACACAATTATATTGAAAAATGGAAGTTTATCCAAAACTGGGGAGTTTTCTTTGCTTATAACTAACTCACAGAGGTTTTATAGTTTGGACAAGCTCTCACTTATTATTATTTTTTTGCTGTTTACTTTTTTTAAATATGCAAAACTTTAATCTGTCATCTAGTAGAAAACTAGAGATTTAAGCATTTTGACAGCTTATTGCCTCCCAATGGCACTTGGAGTTTGTGCTCAGATAACCTGAGGAGAGATCTAGTTCAAGTACCTATAGGAAAAGGAAATGCTAGTATTTCAATGTCTTGTTTAAATACATGTTTCACAGACTGGAGTCTAAAGTGTGTGGAATGGACTCTTTGCTTCCAAGTACTATGTCTGGAGCAATTAACTCTTAATAAGTGGTGGCATTTCCAAAGAGAGCAGGAGTGTGCCAGGACATGCCAATGAAACATTAGGGTCAGGTTTGCAGTTGTTCTGCTCTTCCTTCAATGGTTAGGTACCTGGCTTTTGCACATGTTCCTGTATTACAGTTAAGACCATACCTAACAAATGCCTTTTGTTTCAAAGACAAAACATGCTTGTTTCTCCGCAAGAGATGGTGGAGGTGATGTCACTTATTCTGTCCCTTTGCCTTATTGAGCGTACTAACGAACACTTGAGTAAAGCACAAGATGGTGGTGGTGGTCTTTCAGTGAAGACTCCAACACATCTGTGGAAGGAGCGTGCTGTTGTTCAAAACTGACTTGACTGCCAACCATAGTCTGCTTTTTCTTTTGAAACTGTACCATAGTTTCTAAGCTGAGTGGATGGGTGGCGGGTGCTGTTGGTGAGGAAATACTCCTTTTTGTTGGCTGTGAGGAGCAATGCAGGCTGCTTCTATGATTTTAGAAGTTGAGGGTGGCTCATCAGAGCTCTAGAGTCCGAAAGTTTCAGCCAGTTTTCCAAAGACTGGCTGTGCATTTTATTCAGTGATGGGATGGCATGAAATGCATATATGACCTTTGGAATAGGGACAAACACTCAAACTCCTTTTGTGTAGTTTGATGGCTAAGCTAAAGTGTTGCTTGTGTTGGATTCTGGATGAAGGTGTTGCACTGAACGGCAGAGGAAGGCTGTAGAGCAGAAGGCTAGCATCATGCTGCAGGCCTGTTTGAGGATACTTTCCATGAAGGTGGGAAGTGTGCATTGGAAGGAAGGAGTTGAACCCAAATCTTCTGACCTTTGTGAGGAGGGTTATTTAATTACCAAGCTGATTTATTTGAAAGATCAATGCACGGATTAAAACTAATTTCTTAGCGTAAATCTTATTTAGAGAAGGTGGTTGTCAGAAGGTGTACTGAATCGTCCTTGGGGTAGGAATATGCAGGAGTTTGGTCAGAAGTTAGTTGTGACTTAAATGTCCAGGTGTTCACTGCTGTAGAGAGTGAATCTGTGGTTCTATGGATGCTGACAACTGCCTCATTAGTAGGTATTGTGGAGTAACAGGCCTGGGTCTGTCGAGTGAAGTCATTCATGCTGAAGATGTGGTGTCGTTGCTGTCTGCCTTTTATCTCTTTTGGTTTGGTTCTGGTTTGGGGCTGTGGACTTGGTGCCTGTTAGCGGTGGCTTGATGTGCTTGCTGGACTGCATCTTTTGGTTAAGTTTTGCCTGGAACATAGCCAGTTCATGTGCTTGAGAAACCTGTGTGGTTGAGAAGAATGTGATGTAAGTGAGGATGGCTGAGAGATTAGCTTAAATGCACCCATGATTTGAACTTACATGCTAATGTACACTTGCCCGAAGCTGCTGTAGTTGCTAGCTTGCATGGTTTTGCCCTTTTGAGCACTTTTCTGACCTTGTGCTGAGCTGTTTCAGTGCTCTGAACACACCAGACACCTTATTTGTCAAGTAAGTTCATGTTTTTCTACTGATTTAGTATGCTAAAATATTTCAGTGGAATGTCTGATGGATGCTGGAGCCATTTATGGAGGGAAGATGAGTTAGGTCAGCCATCAGTTAAACTGACTTGTGCTGCCTTGCTGGCTGCCTTGCTCTGACCTGTTTGGAGAGATGTACAGTCACCTCGGTGCTCAACCTGAGTCTTGGCAAACAGGCTGAGCAGGGCTGAAGTCACTAGACTTCCTCAGTTCTGAGGACTTTTGGCTTTTTTCTTGGGGGATGAGGGGAGAGCAGGCAGCTCCTCCCTTTATATCCAGGATTGCTTGAGGACGCTGCTTGAAATATGTCACTGGCAGCTCTGGACCAGTGGCTGCTGCTGCCGTAATGCTGGCTCAAACCTACTGCGCTTATTACAGTGAATTGCCCCAGAAAGTCGATTGGGTGTGCAGCTGTTCTAGTCCATTTTGTGTTGATCCTTAGTTCTTTCCAGAGATGGTGGTGGCAAGTGCTGTTATGTAGTGATTTTTTTTTAATGCAATTAAGCATTGTCAGTGTGACCAAAAAAGATAGTTATACTGTGTTCCTCTCTGAGAGGGTGAGGGAGAGGTGCTCTCCTGTGCAGCAGCGGCATGGTTTCCTGCTGCCTCACCCCCTTGGAGATGAGAAGGTCCTTGGACCCCTTCTCCTTTTGAGGCTCTTTAAGTGTCCTGGCTCTTTCCTGACTTCATCCTTCACCCAAGTTTTCAGCAGTAACTCTTCCGTTGTGCAAATTCACTTCTGTTGCTCCTGTGGTTTATATTGTCCCAGCTGTGCTATTTGCTACCAGCTGTGGTTGTGGGTGTTCAAGTATGATCTCTTTTCAGGCTGTATTGTTGAGCAATGCTGTTTGGTGATCTTATCTCATTTCTTATCTGTGTGGGTGTAGTAAACATTGGTTAGCAGGCCTTGGGCTAAATTTCCCTTGCCTATCAGGGCTCATAGGCAGAGGTGGACCTGATGCAGAATTCTTGTGAATAATGTTCACAAGTGCTTGGGGAATGGCTTTTACAGTTGGTTTAAGACTGCACTGTCTACAAATAGTAATTCTCTCCCATTTTTACCTTCCTATCTCCTGTATGCCTGACGCTTCTGTTGGCACCACTATATGTGCAGCCTTTTGGTAAATAGATCCAGACTGCTTATGTGTCTGAAAAGAGTGCAAAAAAAAAGAAAAATGTGGATCAGTAAACTGATGTGATTTGCTGCATGGCTTCATGAGTGCTAGAGTTAATGCTCTCAGGACACGTGATTGGGACCAGGAGAAAGGAAACTACCTGATTATCCTTTTGAGAGGCAGTTTGGATTTAGTGCCTTAAGGTGGCATGAGTCTATATCCTTGATACCTATTTCCTGCCATGCACCCTTTTCCCTGTGTACCCCAGTGGTGGGATATGTGGTGGGACTATGTGAAGAACTGGATCAGGATGTGGAGCCATCCTTGAAGATCCTTGTGAAGCCACTGATTGTTAGCTGTATAGCTCAACAAACAGCTGCAAGATGTTGTGGGATCTGTGGCTGATAGGCTTTGGTTCCATGGGTGTGACGCTGGTGGTTTTTTTTCCTATGGAGGAATGTCAAAATAGAAAATAAATTCCATATGAAGTGTCTGAAAGATGGAAAAACTCAAGATTGGAGACCTGAAACAAAGTGAAGGTGTAGCAGGGAGAGCGAGGGAAATACAGTTTGTGGGGAATAAGGTATAGGTGTAGATGGATACATCACTGGTTAATGGGTGTTGTGGCTTTAGGTTATACTTTCTTCCTTGTTTTTAAAAAGCATCTTTCTTTCACTTGTTTGCTTGCAATAAGATAGCATTATAATTTAAAAGTATGAGTTTGAGATGCTTTTTCTTTTACCTATTATTACTGCTAAATAGTCTGTAAGTAGCAACTAACATCCTTCGATAATTGTTTCAAACACATATGGCAATGGTTGTTTTTTAAAAGAAACTTTGCTCTATCCTCTGAACTTGTCTAGTATGGGAGGGAGGTTGGAGCAAGACTAGAATGATCATCTAAAGGTCATAACTGTAATAACAAGTTGTTAATGGGAAATTAGTGTGGCAGAATCTGTCAAGTTCAATTTCTTAGAATGAGTGAACTTCTCAAAATTGAATTTGGAGAGGATAGGCATCTGTTAAACAATTAAACATAGACCTATAAAATCTATTTAAATAATTTTATGAAAAGCTTCTCAACACTTTCTAAGTGATTGCTTTATATATAAATTTTCCTTAGAGACAGGATGTTCTGGATAACTCACCAATAACTGCCTTTTTCCCCCAGTATAAAACTTCCATATTTGTTTTCCTTGAATTATCATGACCGTGTACATATGAATGTTGTCCTGCCAGCTGGACTGATCATGTCTCACAATTATAATTGTCCATAAATTGGAATTTATTACTATGAAGGCCTTGACTGAAACTCAAGTTTCTGTCAGGTTGACAGGAAGCAGTTTTGAGTATGCATGAATAGGCAAGGACTGTGAAAAATCAGATTATATAGGAGTTGATCGAAACTTGTATTCTTGGCCTCATCAAAACTTGTATCTCTGGTCTTAAATTATCGAGTGATATAAAGCTTCTATTCTCTAATGAAGATTTTTATTCTCTTCATCTTGAGTGATGAAAATCAGATATGTCGTAATATTTAGTTCAGCTCTTGTCTCTTAGTGTCTGGCTAAAGCTTAATCTTTTAGGTCAGTATGGACAACCTCGAAGCTTGATTTTGGATCTTCATTGGAAATCAATATAGCAGTTCTTCTACATGATAGTGTCAATAACAAGTGTTTGAAATTGCTTCCAAAAAGGGGTTTTCTGAAACAGCTTACAGCTGCTTGTTTTTGTCTTTTTTTAAATCAAAAACACACAGAAACCCCCCAAACCACCCACTCATTCATGGGTCCTGTTTGATATGGAGGAAAAATGGTAGTATGAGTAGTTGGTGCAAATGAATAGCTATACTTAGGGGTGACTTGGATTTGGTAGAGATGAATGTATTTTATTTAGATGCAGTACGTTTTTCCAGTTTCTGTCTCTGCCTTGGTAGTAATCAGGCAGTGCTCTGAGTTCATAAACATTAATTTGATGTATAGCATTGCATGAACTCTTGCAACTTCTTTGTAGCTAGTGTTTAATATTGGCTCACCTGTTGGCTTGTAATGTGCAGACCTTGTAAGGTAGGACATTGGCAGCCGTTGAAGTGAAACCTTTTGTAATGTGGGCTCTTGACAAACTTGTGACATGCTGTTTGCTTGTGACAGCATATCATCTCCCATGTCTGCTTTCTGTAGTAATGGAACATCACTTACCAGGAAGCATGTCTATAAGATTGACATTTGATAATTTTGTTCTATACGTAGCTTCCTGAAGCATTATGGTTGAAACTGAGAAGCAACTACAGATTCAGTGTGGTACTGATGGTACCTGTTGGGGGCAGTGGATGACAGTGCTTTGGAAGGAGGGAATGGGAAGGGAGGGGGGCACAGTTCTTCACATCCTTTCTTCCACATGAATAGTCTGAGTTGCCTGACTGAAGCTGATATGTACTCTTCCTTTCTGATCTTTAAGGACTGTTTTTTTTCCCCAGTAATATAAAAATCCTAGTCTGCAAGTAATGCTTATTCTAGAAGATCTGTTATGAAATCATGAATTTATTTGTATCCCTTTTCCACTGCATTTTCTTTGTAATGTTAGATTGTAATAAGGGGCCCATGGCTCTTTAAGTGCATGCAGCCATTGGTGCAGTGAACACATGTTGAGCTTGGGTCTCACAATAACACAACTGTTTGAGAATGGCTCCCTGCAGGAGAGGAATGTGAGTGGAAGCTGAGGCTCCTGTGTTGAATTGCATGCAGATAAGATCCCAGTTAGCAGTGGAGGATATTGGCATGTGGCCAATGATTGCAATTGGTTTGTGGCGTTGCATTAAGAACAGGTGTGACCAGGTGATCTTCCAGCCCATGTTGGCTGGCACTTCTTCTGACAGTCTCTTATCTTAGTATGCTACAGCCACTTTCTTAAGGATCAGGTGACCTGCCTTACTAAGGGTATTGTGGTGATATTTCTTTACTTGCCTTGGCAGTGGTTTTCTCCTGAAAAATTATTTAAAAAAAACAAAAAAAAAAAGTGGTCCCAGACAGTGTATTACTTTTCCAGATATGTGAAATTGAGTGCTTGGTATTTGGACTACTCATTTCTGGTGCTTTGTGATGTTGAATAGTAGAGATTCTGAAGGATGTTGTTAAATGGCTTGTGTTATGTTCTATACATGAGAATGTCTAGTGGCTCTATATCTAGAAAATCTGTATGTCTAGGTATTGACTTAAATAAAATGTTCAATTATTTAAGTGTAGATGCATCTCAGACTGTCATTTCTTTTAGGAATTAACTTCCTCCACAGATTTAAAACAGTAGTGGAATATCAAAGGTAACTTGAATAAAACTTTCCTTTCTAGGCTTTTAGAGAATACAGTCTCTATTCTCTTAGGGAATGTTCTGTTTTGTCTCGCTTCTCACTAATATGGATATATAAACATCTGTGGGTAGCTCTGATCCTGTTTCTCTGTTTGTGCGCTTATAGGGGAGCATGCGTGCATGGTGAAGATACTTGTTTGAATACAAGAGAGCTTTCCTGAGCTGCAACCAGACCTTGACGGGGGCCTTGTATCAAACTGGGACTGTGTGCATTTAGCAAGAAGTCAGAGGAGCTTAAAACTTGTGTAGCGCAATTTCTTTCTTTGAACAGAACTTTGAATTGATGCTTGTCCATTCTTAGGTGTTATCAACACTACATTCCCAAAGGATACTTTGGAAGTAATATTGGTTACATGTTAGGGATTCATTATGATGCTCCCTGCAAAAGTTGTCCCATGGCCATATTGTTTCCTTATTAAGCCCTATTGTAAGTATAAAAGAAGAGCAGCTTTGAGCGAATGAACATGTGTTAATTGTTAAATTGTGGCTGCTGGCAAGATTAATATTAGAAGTACATGGAAGGAGTGAGGATGCAGTCATCCATGTTTTGGGCTGTAGCAAATGCCTGGCGCTTCTCCCTGGGACTAGGGACACAACGGAGTGGGGTCCTCATGAGTGGGAGGCATGCTATGGTTGAGGCGAAGTGAGCTGAGCTGACTGTAGGATCGCGGAGGACAAACACTGGCAGGTTCTTTTGCAGAAAACCTGTGGAGCCAAGAGCTTTTACGTAAGAGGCAATGCTGGAGTAAGTGGAGGATAGAGACATTATAGGGAAGGCACTGACTTCTGTCAACAGGCCACGTTGTGGTTGTCTGCCACAGACCTGATCAAAAATAGGAAGCAGAGGAAACCTGTTTAAGAAAACTGAAGGAAGCCTCATGACTGCAGACCGTAGCACTAATGCGGGGTTTTAGCCATCCTGATATATATGTTGGAAAAGTGGACTGAAAGCAATTCCAGGAGACTTCTGGAATGTGTGGGGGGGTGATTTCTTGAGGTATGTGATTGATGGGTTAACTAAAGGAGATGCTGTGCTGCACTTCTTACAAAGAGGAAAGAGCTGATCAGGGCTATGGAGCTAGATGACCACTTTAGGAAGCAGTGAAGTTTAGGTTCCCAAGAGAAGTAAGACAAATAGCAGAACTGCAACCCTGGTCTTCAGGAGAGCCAGCTTTGGCTTGAGCAATGATTTAGTTGGCATGATCAAAAGGGAGACTGCTTTGGAGGTCAAAGTGGCCCAGGAGAACTGGTTGATATTCAAGGATAGCTTCCGAGCACAGGAGTTGTATCTATACTGAACGGTGTGAAAGGGCAACAAGAAGTTTCTATATATCAGCAGCAAAAGGAAGGAAGAAGTAAATGTGGGCTTATTGGGCAAGGTACCTAATAATGACAAAGGGTATGGAAAAGACTGGGATAATCAGTGCCTTCTTTGCTTTGGCCTTTACTGGGAAAGTCTGCTCCTAGGCTTTCCAGGTCCCTGAGCCTAGCTGTATTACCAGGTGGAGTGTAGCCCTGCTCACAGTTGGGAAAGATCAGGTAGGTATAACATAAGCAAATCGAACACTTAAAAAAAAAAAAAAAAAATCTGTGGGTCCAGATGGGATTCATGAGAGAGATGAGGGAATGAGCTGATTTCACTGGGAGACTACTGTCTTTTATTTGGGAAATGTCACAGTGTTGTGGGAGGTTCCTGATGACCAGGAGGAGACAGTTGTTGCACCCATCTTCAAGAAGGAGGATTCAGAGAACTACAGGGAAGTCATTGTGGGGGTGGGAAAAAAACAAGTGGTGTGAATTTTTGGAAGACATGTCCTGTTATATGAAAGATGAGAAGATGAGTGAGAGCAGTCAGCGTGGATTTATCAGGGCAAATCACGCCTGGCTGATCTGGTAGCCGTGTTTGATGTGATCAGATCCACAGATGAAGGAGCAGTGGATACAATTTACCTTGGCTTTACCAGGGCTCTTGCTAGTGTCCTGTAGTATCTTGGTAGCTGAATTTGAGATATAGTCAACCTAGCTAAACTACAAAGTGAGTGGAAGAATTGGATCAGCTCTCTAGAGATCCTTTCCAACCTCAATTAATTGTTTGTCTATTCAGTGTGTGTTTTTTTTAATGGCGCAGGGTTGGGAGGAGAACCATCATTTTATGCAAGTAAAAGCTAAACAAGGACAGGCAGTTGATTCATAAAGTGTTTTGTTATCAAATGGTCGAATATGCTCAGTCCATAGTCCTTGGCTACCCAAAGTGAAAGAAAGCAGTCATCTTTTTTTACCAATTATGCCATCATATCTGCCAAGCAAATAAATATCTTTTCATAGATAATGTGAATGCTTATTATGAAAATATGACCTGTTTCTTTACCTGTGAGATTTTGTAAAATTGGCTGTCACCCACAGCTGAATCATCAGGCTCAGATTTGGGGAAGTATTTTTTCAGTTAGGATTTTTCTTGGCATATACAGATCTCAAAACACTGATGTGATTCTGAGTATTTAAAAAGATGATAATGAGAGTACATATAAGCCTCCAGTTCTTTCTCTAATTTTAATAAGAGTGTAAAACTTGAAGGAAAAAAAAGTCCAGGAAGTGAGATACTAGCTATTTGTTATGACCCTTTTCTGCGTAATTTTGCTGATCTTGTGCTTAGCATTTTCCACTTTTACATATGGTGCTTTAGCTGTTTGAAAACTCTTCTGCTCAGTTATGAGTAATGGTTTTGTTCAACACGTACGGCTGTTGCTCTTAACTTTAGCTTTTCTGGATGCTACCACTGGTTCAGTGTTGGAACTGTCAGCTTCCTAGACATATTCCTGAACCCAGGAAAAAGCTAATTTGCTGAACCTGATTTCTGTTTGACTTGCTTTTGCTTAGTATTTAGTAACTCAGGGAAGGAGTTTGTGGTGGAGAAGAGCTAACAAGCATACTGTGCGAGACGGCTGCTGGGGGGTGCATCTCCCTGCTGTTTCAGGGTTTGTTTTTTTGTTTGTTTGTTCTTAAAGGCTTTTCCAGAACACAAGAGAAATGTGGTTATATTGCCTGGCTAATGTTTGTGCTCTGTGGAGGTGAGAAGTTGGCACTTTGAATGTGTTAGAGGCTAATCGGAAACCAGTCTTCAGCTTTCAAAACAAAACAACAAAAACAAACCACCTGTGATAACAAGTTTTAAGGACTGTGACATTCCTCTAGCATTAAGGCCCCGGCATGGCAGGTCTGCGGTGTGGTGCAATGAAGGCTTGGTGCTGGAAAACTGCCCAGTGTGTCTTCCTCGGCCACGCATTTCAAAAAGGCTTTGAATTTAATACTACTTGCTTGTACATTTTTACTGGATGAAAACCTTGTGCATGTAGGAGGGAAGAGGTGGTGACTCAAGAACGGCCTTTGGGTGCTGTTGCCTGATAGGGCCAGATCCCAGTGGATCTGGGATCCTTCATAAAGGAGAATGACATGCAAAATATCTGGGCTTGGGCAGTCTCACTGCTTGCCGCAGTGACCTGCTGCTGTGACTTGAGAGACCACTGTCACTGCTTTCCTCTCTTACGCTTTCAGCGAGGTACTGCTTTTCTTGCTTATAACTTTAAGACCGATTGAAGCATGGAACTTATGTATTTGCTTATGTTCTTTGTTTACATTGTGAAGTGTAGTAAAATTTTCTGGAACCTTGGAACCACAGTAACATCTCTTGTTCTTTTGGTTTGAGAAGCCATTTTTTATACTGCGTAACGCTTGATAAAGAATCATCAGCCCCTGAATTTATTCAGTAGGTGCTGAATTCGGAGTCTTCAATTTATAAGACTATAGTATTAGTAAGGATTGTGCTATTGCATTTATCAATGCTGGCGTCTACTTTGATCTAAAAAAAAAACCCCATGGAGTAGGTCTGTAGCTTTAGATGTCACTGTTCTCTGTAAATATAAATTTATGAGTATAATGTGTGGAAGATTTTTGGATGTATGAATGATTTTTTTTTTAAGGTAATAACCTGAATTTTGATGTTAAATTCAATTTTATCTTATGATACAGTTACGGTAGAAGTGTAATTTTTATTTTATTTTATTTCTACTTGCTGAATGTTCTGGAGAGTTTTTACAGTCTGCCCAGAATATGGGTTAAATTGAGCTTCAAGTTTTGTCCTGTGCTTTTTGTTCAGTATCTGTGGAACTCAAGATTGACAGATAAACTTGTAGACTGTGAGCTCTGTGGTAGTGATACTTGTTGACAGCAGTTTCCTATCTAATTTTTTTTTTTTTTCCTTCAGAGGAAATACTGTAATTGTACTGCAAGTTAACTTTAACAGAAAGATGTAGTTTTTATAGGTGGTCTTACTTAATGGATTCAACTAAGTATTTCCCCCAATAGTAGAACTTGATTCTGTGCCAATTTTTGCCCTTTCTGTAGAGAATTTTCTTTAACGGGTTAGCAAACGCAAAAAAACCCCCAAAAAATATTATTTGCATGAATTAGTTCAGAAGCTCACTTTTTAATATTAGGCTAGTGACATTCAAGAAGTGACATGGCTGTGTTGAAAGATATTTATAAAGTAATCATCATAGCCCTAATATGTGGAAATTTTAAACAAAGTTTTTGATTTGAAGATATGCCTTTTTGAGGAAGTCTTCAACTGCTAGAATGTCACACATTTCCATCAGCTGAACTAAAGCATACAGTCACTGTTGCAATTTTCTGACCTCAGTAGATTTTTTGGGAAAAGCTAACACATTAACTATCGTTCTAAATTGACTTTTGCAGGCAGACATGCACGCCTATGTATTCTTTGTGCCAATATTCTTTCCACAAAAGAAATTTGAATTGTATGACTTCAAGCAGTTAAGTCAACAGTGGCCGACTTGAGGTGCAAATAGTCAGATCATATGCTCTTTAAGAAATAATGGGTGTAGTAGTCTGGGATCAATAAGGCTGTTTCAGTTCTTAAGTTAAAGTGAAATCTATCACACTTCTATGGAAAGTTTGTCATTGAGTAACTTTTCTAAAACTTTTGCTGGTCTGAGTTTCTCACTTCCTTTCTTTCTTAAGTGCTCTGTTTCTGTAAACCAAAACAGTAATACTAGTTTTGTCCCCTTCTAGCAGCCCTTCTCTAAATCTAGGAATACAAGCACGGAGGTTGCGTTCAGTGGGAAAAAAACTATCCATCTTTTTGCTCATAACTTTGTCCTACTTGATGTGCTAGACGTGATAGGTTCTAGTTTATTTTCAGCCCTTTTGGTTCTTGAGGAAAAATACTTTGAGTTTTGTTGCCCAAAGATGCATTCTTTAAACTTGCTGGGCCAAATAGTCATAGAATCACTTATCTATCATGTTAAGTATGATATAGGTAGTTCTGCCAACCTTAATGTAAATTGCATCAGAGATGAGGGGGTTTGGTCGCAGATATGAGAAATCTATGTGCATGTAGACTGGAAGATAGCTTTTGTTAAGGTGGGTATTTCGATAGGAAGCTTGTGAAGAGCTCTTGGCTTTCAAACTTAGTGACCCACAGCTGCTCTGAAAGGTGGACTTCTAATGATGTATATGTCAGGTATGTAGTGCAACAACACCTAAATTATTTCATACAGTGATTTTATGGATTCTTGCATTTCTGCTGTGTTTGCATTTACATATATTAGAACACATCCTCCAAGTTTCTTCTTGAAAAATGTTACTGTAACGTTATCCTAGCAGGCGCCTGTTAAGTTGCTGTCTGTCCTGTGTAGCCCTATAGGAGAGTGGTCTGAAATGAGACAAGGGTTTCATTGTGAGTCTATGATCATATTTCAAACAGTCTGGGTCAGCAAAGGTGCAAGAAAGTGTATGTGAGGGCTCCTGCCAAGTTCAGGTTCAGTCATGTGGGCAGGCAGTCACTGGATGCTGCACCAGAGTGTGTGGGGTACGTACCAGTATCACCAGTGCTTGGAAGAGCACTCTATTGCTCTGACTTGCATTGACTGTTGAAGTGTCTTCAGCCAGAAAAATACAATGGAATGGAATTTTTATGCTTTATTTTCCTGATTCCTTTTTTTTTTTTGTTTATTTCTATGGCTTTCTCTACTCAATTTTTGGTCCTTAGTTTTGACTTTTTTCCTTCCTCCTGGCAGTAACTAGCACAACCACACATGGTTGTGGGGTTCCTTCCCTCTTGCTATCACTTCCACCCCTGCCATGTTCTTTCAGTCTTTTTGTTTTCCTCTTCTACCTCATCAGTTAGGGGAGTCTGCATCAGTGGACATGGGAAGAGCTACTGATGTCATCTACCTGGACTTCTGTAAGGCCTTTGATATGGCACTCCCACAACATTCTTGCTACTAAATTGGAGGGATATGGGTTTGATGGATGGACTGTTAGAGAAAGAATTGGCTGGAAAGCTATATCCAAAGAGTGATGGTCAATGACTCGATGTCTGAGTAGAAGCCAGTAATGATTGGTGTCCCTCAGGGGTCCATGCTGGGACCAATGCTGTTCAGTATCTTCGTCAATAACATAAATAGTGGGATTAAGTGCACCCTCAGCAGGTTTGCAGACAACACCAAGGGGAGTGGTGCAGTTGTTAGACTGGAGGGAAGGGATGCCATTCTGGAGGGACCTTAACAGGCTTGAGGAGTGGGCCCATGTGAACCTCATGAAGTTCAACAAGGCCAAGTACAAGGTGCAGCACCTGCGTCAGGGCAGTCCCTAATATTAGTGCAGACTGGGTGATGAGTTGATTGAGAGTAGGCTTGCAGAGAAGGACTTGGGGATATTGGTGGATGGAAAAATTGGATACAAGCTGGCAACGTGCACTTGCAGCCCAGCAAGCCAACCATATCCTGGCCTGCATAAAAAATAGTATGGCCAGCAGGTCAAAGGAGGCAGTTCTCCCCTTTTACTCCGCTCTTGTGAGACCCCACCTGGAGTACCATGTTCAGCTCTGGGGTCCCCAGGGCAAGAAGGACGTGGACCTGTTGGAGCGAGTCTCGGGGAGGGCCATGAGGATGATCAGAGGGCTGGAACACCTCTCCTATGAAGAAAGGCTTGTTCTGCCTGGAGAAGAGAAGGCTCTGGGGAGACCTTATTGTGGCCTTTCAATATATGAAGGGGGCTTATAAGAAAGAAAGATGTTCTACCACGTGACAGGACAAGGGGCAACAATTTTAAACTGAAAGAGTGTAGATCTAGATTGGATGTAAGGTAGAAGTTCTTTACTCAGGGGGTGATGCATCACTGGTACAGGTTGCCCAGAGAAGCTGTGGATGCCCCATCCGTGGATGTGTTCAAGGCTAGGCTGGATGGGGCTTTGGGCAACCTTGTTTAGTGCCAGGTGTCCCTGCCCAAGGCAGGGGAGTTGGAACTGGATGGTCTTTAAGGTCCATTCCAACCCAAACCATTCTTTGTGTCTGTGAGTGGGTGCGTGGGTAGGTCTGTGATTCATCATGTTGTTCAGTGTATGGTGTGTCAGTCTGCAAGTTTACTGATGGTAAATGATCTACGTTGGGCAAGGAAGTGGAGAGCGTTACAAACTTTGGAGATGTCATACGCCCCTGCCCCTCCCTCCCCTCCTGTTGCTCTATTTATGTGTCTAATTGGACTGAGAGCTGGAGGGATGATGATACTAATTTAGAAGTAGGGAAGGAGGTGATCTTTTCTGAGAAAGCAACTCTTACCAAGTTTCTATTTTGCTTCTTAATGGATTTTGTTTTCTGATTAGCTATTTATCTAAGCAGAAACATTGCATTTATGAGTATCTGCTTTCTGTGATAGAAAAAGCAAACTTTGGCTATATCAATGAGTTTCATAGCTAACATTAATTCTTTCAGAGCTCTGAATGCATTTATATTGTTTCAGCAGGAAGGATCCTTAAATTCAAAAAGAACTTCGCAACTTTACAGGTTTATTCATTTTTCTAAAGTTAATGAAACTTATGGTTCTCTTCTTCCCCCCCTCAAAAAACCTAGTTTTTCTTTCTCACTTGAAACCTCAAGATGAACTGTCTTGCTTTAAGCATGTCCTTTTCTGCCAGCATATATACATACAGTAAAATATATGGATACTTGACATTTACAGTGTTAAAACAAAAAGCCAACAAAATTCATGAAAATCTCAGAGCTGCATCTTACTCAGGTGGCCTGCTGTTTGAAATATGACTCCTGGTGTGTATTGTACTCTTAGCCGTAGGATTCAATAATGAGATCGAGTGGTATTTTGTGTGAGCACTTCTGGATGATTGACAGTGAGGTGATGTGAATCATCATTTATCAGGATATTATCATGCCTACCCTTGATAATTTCGCCCTGCTGTCTGGGGAGGTGGCGAAGACAGATAGGACTTTGTGATGTCAAAGTAATTAGTGTGTGTTGGTTTCCAGCTGAACAAACTGGAAACTAATGATCAGGTAAATGAAGATGAAGTGCATTAGTCTAAGGATGAAGGCGCAAGGACCTTGGGGAAGAGCTTATCAAAATTTCATGGAGGTTATTTGAATATTTGACAATTTATTTGTGCAGTTGCAAGCAATATTTAAAACTACTGAAGGATACTTCTGCAACAGTCTATTTACATGTCCTTTGTTGATACCTCTTCTAGTGAGAGGGTCAGCTCTAGGGTTGAGGACATCAGACTTTCCAGTCAAGACTGGGAACTCCTTATGACTTTCATAAAATCTGGGTAGTGAATTTCTAGGTGGTAATGGCAAATTTGAGTTAAATGGTGTTAAGGAATCCTAGTGTCCATTGAAAAGGTTGGGTTTTCCAGTGATATTTCCCCTCCTGCCCCCCCCACCCCCTCCATTTTAAAGGGGGAAAATGACCTTAACTTGGTTTCCATGTCTTTGACCCATGAGCGACTCTTATGTCCTTAAAGCATCGCTTGTACATATGTAATTATCTTAGAATGCGGACTTCGTAATATAATTGGTGATGCTGGAGCAGGTTTCTCACCATGTTTCTTGGTACAAGTTTTGAAAATATTATGCATGGATCATTAATGAAATATTTTTGACCTTTAGAAAAGAAAACAACAAAAAACTCCTTATGTATAGGTGTGTACAGCTACAGTGATATTTTAAGTGACGCTTGAAGCACAAGACCAGCAGAGTGTAATTTTTTTCCCTATAGTAAGCATAACCAGCAGCAAGTGATCTGATGGTTTCTGCAGTTAACTTTATCACATGATTAGTTATTTCTAATTTTAATTAACTGATTGAAAAGCTATCTGTTTCACATGCTTGCTTTTCAATTATTAAAATGCTAATTTACTCATTGCCATTTATCAATGTACTTGTAGTATGAATATGCCAGTCTCCCAGATACCTCCAAGAGTAACATACCTGTGGCAGTAGACAAAGTTTTGTAGTTAAAGCCTCATGGCAAAACTGCTCTTTAGGCTAACTTTACGTTCACAGCTTTCTGCTCTTTATTTCAGTTTCTTGAATTCTTTTTCTGCCTTTTCTTTGGTGAAAGTGAGTGGGCTAGAATCCCTGGCAGGAATTTGTCCGTATTAATATGGCTCATCAGAGACATTATATTTAATTGGAGAGCCTGCGGTATAGTCGCAGGAGGCCGAAGGGAATTATTTAGCATTAGCAATGGCTCGTCTGGGAGTTGTGCACTAATCAAGGAGCTTGTGTGTTAACTGTAGGGATGGTGGGAGTTATGACGATTATGACATGTGAGCACATGTCTGTATGAGAACTGGACAGGCAATGAGTTAATCAAGAAATATATTAAATGGCTCCCATGCTGCTTCATTATTACTCTGTAGAGTGTCTGTCAGATTGTGTACTTTAATGGGGGGGGAAAAATGAAATCCAACAAATAGATGTCTTTGCAGGTAAAGTAAATACCATGGTTTTAACAAAACAAAAACCTTTTCCGCATATTTTTGAAGCAGATGTGTTCCTTAAGTGCTGTGTTGAAAAGAAATAAGTGAATATTTAGTCTGAAAAATCTATTTAAACTTGTTCCTCTCCAGTCTGCTCTTTGTATTTTATCAAACGTGTGCTTTCAGTAAACACGAATTATTTTCTACTTAAGATGCCAAAAACATCTGGTTGAAACTTTTACGTAATTTAAAAAAAAAAGAGACATTTTGGCAAGCTATTAATGTTAGCACTTAGCTTTAAAGAAATATAAATGCTAATAATTTTTTTCACCATCGGGATGATCCAAACCTTGCAAAGAAAAAAAACCAGCCCTAACTGTAACACGTTTACATGCCAGATAGACCCATCCTCTGTCCAGCATGGTTAGAGTGGTCATATGTATCATGAAATTATTGGCTATGCTGGCAAAAAAAATCCGTGTTTAGAGGAAATGGAACTAATAAACTGACTTCACTGAAATAAAATAAAAATGTTGCATAATCCCACAAACCAACTGGATTATATCTCTCAGCAAACTCATCGCAGAGCTGCTGGCCAGGTGAGAATGTGCACTTTTCCTGCTATCGTAAGCACCTGCCACATTTGATGAAAGTTTCTACCAAACTGTGAACTTCGTGTATGAACTTAATTAAAGCAGTATCATGGTTAGTACCCAAAGTGTTAACCTGTAGGAGGTTGTTATTGAAATCCATTATCTGTGGAGTCAGTCTTAGTGGTCAGCAGCATCAGAAATAAAACTGCAAGTAAGACCCTCCCTTGGGTGCTGTGAGCTCAGCAGGTTAAACTGTTAAAGCTTCTTAAAGGACTGGTAGTTAAACCTCCTGGAGTTATAGGTAAACCAATCATTTGCTGTCAGCAGGAAATATGACTTTATTTAGCAGGCTGGAGGGGGAAGAAATGCTAGCAGGAAAGAGGATTTAGACAGAAGTGTAGTGTGAGTGTGTGTCACTGGGCTATGTAAATTCCATGCAACTTGGGAAGATTTTCTTAATTCTAGGCTTTTTAAAACCAGGAATTTATTTATGTAGAAACTTACTGCAGTGTCTTATGAAACTATGCATGTGGTTGAGCTAAACTGTTAAACTTGTAAGTATTTCTATTTTAAGTGAGGAATGCAAAAGTTGATAACCTTAAAAATGGGAACAGTTGTCACCATATAGATGTGGGTTGACTCTTTCCTTTGGTTTTGTGCAGGTGTTGTCTGTGTATAACTTAACCTCTTTTTTTACCATGCTAAATATATTTAACATTGACCAAGTGCATTACATATAAGTTCTAAACATATGTTTATTGAAATGTGTGCATATGGGCCATATGTATTTATGATACCGTAATTGGATTAGTCTGATAGTGATACTTCCTATATTTTCTAGTTTTTAATTCTGTTTTCAAAGGTGAAGATCAACATTTTACTTCCTACTTCTTAAATTCTTGACTCCAAAAAGAAAATCCTGGAAGGGATAGCTTGTTATAGACTGGTGGGAAGCAGGTGTAGGAGAAGACCTGACGTTTTTGCTATAGTTTTGTTTATTGGAACAGGAACAATGCTTAAACTCTTAGTGGGGGTGAGCCTCATAGTGGCTTGTGAGTAGTGCTTTTTTATATATCAAGACCTATTTCCTCAATACAGTACACTGTTTTTAGGCTACATTTGTTGGAAGAGCTGAAATAACATTGTCATATGATTAATGGGATATAGTAGAGACTAAGATTCTGTTGTCCTTGTTACACCTTCAAATGGCCAAGTGTGCATCAGAAGAAATTGTCTGGGAAATGGGAATGTCAGGGAAACTGCTCAATAACCTAAAAAGCAAATAAAAGATTTTCTCACGATCATGCTAAAACAAAATCTTTACAATTCGAGATGTAGCTATTGTAGTACTTTGAGGGGTGAAAGACAGTTTTTGCTGTAAGAGGAAAACTTCTTGAAAAAGGCTTTTGTCATTTGGTCAGTATCAAACCACATGAAGTCTGGCATCAGCACCTGTGGCTTGTCCAACGCTGGCTTCACCTATATAAAAATCTTAATTAGACTATACAGGTTTTGTCCATTCCTGTCCTTATGTTAGGTTGTGCATAGTCCTTACAGTTTTAATAAACCAGCTGGTTGTTTATAGGCGTGGCATGGAACAAACCACATTTTCGAGCGTACTGATACACACTTCTTTACTACTTCTTGATGTATGGGTAATATGTTCAGCATTGTGGAATATAAACATAAATTCTACTTAAGGATGGAATGGAGGTTAGTGTGGTGGTCTAATGAGCAATGGTAAATACCTATTTGCAAATGTTGCACTGTAAGATCGAATGGAAAAAGAACCACTTTTTCTCCCTTCTTTCTGCTGACCTGTTCAAGATTCTTTGTGCAGCAAAAATAGTTGTGTACCATGTCTAGCAGTCAGCTCTGGAACTCTTCGTCCTGTAACTTAATCCTGATCTGTTTTTTGTTTTGTTTTATTTGTTTTTGTTTGTTTGTTTTCCTTTGGAGGTCCTTGGCCCTTTTTGTTATCTAATTTGACCCTCCTTTACAGAACGCATTTTTCCCGTGTAATACTTCATGTACTTGACTTGAGGGTCTTCTGTGAGCACTCTTCCGTATTACTATGCAAAATTTGCTTAAGCTTTCTTTGAATACAGGGTTGCAAACACTGACAGGCTCTGTTATAGGCTTTTTAATGTAAGTGAGGGCTATGAGTTTATGGTGGGTGACAGTTTTATAATAAAAGCTGCTCTGTGCTTTCTTGCTATGTCTGTTATAACAGGTCCAAGTGTCTGTCAAACAGTTCACATGAATATGATTACACTTCTGGCTTTGGAAAGGATGATTTCTTGCTAAAAGCCATTTTATTTTATTTTTTATAGGTAAGTCTATTGAAAGATTACTTAACAAGCAGGTTTCATGGGATTTCTGGCTTACTGCAGTCTGTAAGTTTGTAGAGCAAGCATGCTTCATGCTTTTTCTCCATTACATAGCTTTTATAGTCTTCATCTTGACACCTGCATTTTGGAATCTCAAAGCTGCCTTGTGTTCTTTCAAAATAAGACTTATGAGGGTAGAAAACTTTGGACAGGTTTTATGTACTTTTTTTTCTTTTTTTTGACTTTCTTTAACTTCTTCAAAGTTGTCCTAGAAAATAAGGAACAATTTTAGCAGAGTCAGAAAAGTAATGTTATCTCTAATTGTATTGAAGAACTAATGAAACTTTTTAATTTTTAAGAAATAATTCTGAATATTCATATTAGTGGATTTTCAAATGAAAAAAGCTCTACATTTGCTCTACTGCTCTAATTTTATATGCAGAAATAAAAATATTGCATGTCATACATATCTGTAAGGAAGAATCTTTACTGAAAGTTCCGTAATCCCTAAGGTACCCTACATTCACCCCCAACCTGTTATTTTGGGAATCTTCTTTTATGGATTATTTGGCACTTTAGATTGGGTTTCATATTATGTCTTAATTGCTCTAAATCCAAAATATTTCTGAAAGGACCGGTTGTGCTCTCCTGTCCACTCTGATTCATTCGTTGTATTGGATCCAATGATCATGTGGCTGCGAGATGGTTTAACTTGCTGATATGACAGAAGGTTCATTTCCCTTCCCCTTAGATTACTTTTCCACGGGGTCTGCTCTGGTCTTTGATCTCTCAGCAGCATTGTCATTGCTAGAGCTGAGTGTGGAGGGGAATTAGGGATGGGATAATCCTTTGGGTGGCAACTTATATTTACATAAAGTGAGGCTTATTGTGAAACTTCACTCATGTCTCAATATATGGTTCATCTTGGGCCAGAACTTAGTCCACGTTGTGAAGAACTTAATTTACTATAGGGTCTGTATTTTATGTTTTATTCTGTTCCAGAATGTGTTGCCCTGAGCTGCACTGATGTCTATACTTTCCCCTGTCACCTTTCTTTTAAGTACTGTTGGATAGTTAAAATACCAGGTAGCTGTGAATTCATCTTGCTGTTTCTGTTGGCTGTTATCTCAACCCTAGGACTGGTTTCAGGATCCCTGACTTGATTACCATCTTTTGATGCTGGAAGCAATTTCTGCAGTCCATCCTCTGCAGGTAGGCAGATTTGGAGATTGGACAGGAACCTCATCTGAATGACTGTGTACTGTGTTCATCCATATGAAGGACGGCTCTAAACTAAGCTGAAAATCCTGGATAGAAGCATGCTACCAGTGCATACTACATGTCGCTTAGTATGGTTGAACTCAAGCTACTTTTTCGAAATCCCATATGTCTGCTGGTATATCTAGCTCAATTAAGAACTAAATCTCTACTATATGACATTCTGTAATTAATGGCTACCCATGATCCTACTTTTCAGACCTGCTTAACTACTAGTTCTCCCATCTCCCACATGTCTTCCCTATTTAGAAAACAAACAAAGAAACCAGCATCAAATGCATTCCGTGGTGAGCTTGTTTTTGGGAGAGGCAGGAGGAAGAAACAGCATGAGAAAGATCTGTCTTAAGGCTTGCTAATGTGCTTAGAAAGCTGAGATTTCATTAGGGAAAGGTTGAGATGCAGATGTTTGAAATGCAGAGAGGCTACTGAAAACACTATAAGACA
>VXAL01004431.1:78215-98935 GCA_013399475.1 Chauna torquata
TCTTTAGTCATAGGCTTTAATTTGGGCATGGTGCTGACCTGATGCTGTGCAGGGACACTCACTGCATCCCTTCATTCAATTCATTCTAATTATCTCCAACTTCCTGGGGAGCCTGCTTAGAACTGGTCATGAATGTTTGTTATTAAGTATTAAGATATTAGACTACCCTGGTTACATGTAACAAAGTAGTTTTTAGAGTGAATTTACATATAGATGATCAGTATAGAAAACTGAAATTATATTTGATTTTATTTAACCAAATACAAAATAATATATTGGAGTAAAACGTTTTGACAGTGACTTAAGGTTGGAGTGAAATGAGACTTATTGTATGAGTTCTTCTATGTCAATGTTGGTAATTTCAGTGTGTTTTTTTTGAGTGGTTATGGTATGTAAATTATCTTTGAAACAATCAGATTTGTGTGCATATTTCAGGATGATGGTAATTATTTTTGCTGGGAGCATCTGTTAATGCAGAATATTCCCTCTTCAGGTTCATGTGAAAATGGCGGACGAAGCTGTCTGTGTTGGCCCAGCTCCCACCAGCAAAAGCTACCTCAACATGGATGCCATCATGGAAGTCATTAAGAAAACCAGGGCCCAAGCTGTGAGTCTGAATGAGTCTATCTGCTGCAGCTGTTTCATATATAGAAAGCAGAAAAGCCAGAGTTTGTATTATTTTTTTTTTTAAAGGTGTGTGTGGGGGAAAGTGATTGAATATGCTATTCCAGTTAGTTCATGTCACATGAGTTAAATGTGTCCGAAATCGCTACTGGAAATCAAAGGCTTTGTAGCATCTGGCAGCACTGGTCGCTGATCCTGCAGGTGGCTGCTGGATTCAGCTTTCACACCAGGGAGCAGCTTCAGTTCATTTCCAAATTTGCTAGGGGAAAAAAAAAAATCCCAATTAGTTTTGAGCACTAACCCTTTATATGCCGTAAAGGCTTTCTGAATGTTTTACAAAGTGTGTCCAAAAAAGGATTTTACTTAAACTTAGTTTGAATCAGATTTTGGATTATATACACGTCTTACTTGCAAGAAGGTGCATTCTGTAATTATTTGTTTCAGAATGTTTACAAAATGCGCATCAGCCTATATTTACATATGTAAGCTATTCTGCCTCTTTCCCTCCAAACTGGCCAGAAATTCAAAGCTTGCCAGGGATCAGCTGGAAAAACTAATGTGTAGTCGTGTTCACGTCTGATGGTCTTTGTTCTGTCAATGAAACAAATGTATTCAGAGCTACTGTAGACAACATTTTTAAAGTAAAAAATACATCCATCAAATGAGTAACACTAATTACCTTGGAGTGGTTTGGATCAGCATTGTGATTTCTTTCAAAGTAGATGTTTTGGTATGGTGCTTTTAGGGGCCAAAAACTTCCCTATAAAGAAAATGACTCCTATTGTCTTCTGAAAGTAGGTTGCAGTTGTTTATGCTCTTTAAAAGAGGATAGTAAAGTGGCTTATACTTTGTCTATTGAAGTATATTGGATCAAGAATCTTATGAGTTGCAAAAGGCAAAATGAAAACTTTTCCACCACACTCATCTCAAGTAATTATACAGGGTGTATATTGGAGTATGAATAGCAAACTGGGCACATAAGGATGCATCCTTACACTAATGAGACAATAAATGCTATTCTCCAGCAAGGGTCACTAGATGTAGGAGGCTAATGATTATGGACCTTATCAGAGCTGTAGGGTACTCTTCACCCCAAAATACTTTTTAGTGGTTATTGGGAAGAGTGTGGGTGAACGTATATGTAGAAGTCTGTTGTGATGTAAATGTGGCAAAATGGAGTTAAAAAGAGCAAAAGGCAAAAGTGAGCATGTCAGTCTCTCTGCAAACAGCACCTTTCTCTGTAGTCAGGTAAGGAATGTTTGTTTCAGAAAATGCACTTCAACCAGTGGGTTTTTACAGTTTGATTTAGGACAGCTAAATCAGTGTGTTATGACAGTTTCTTAAGATATTCAACTAATTTAAATGCTTGGTGGTCTGTTTTACCTTCCCTAGTATCTAAAAGGTGCTAGCAAATTTGGTGTCTGGCTTTGGAAGTCAATCAGCTTAAACTTTTGTTTTGTTTTTGAAGGTGCACCCAGGATATGGATTTCTTTCAGAAAACAAAGAATTTGCTCGACGTTTGGTAAGTCATCTTCCTTTGCTGGGCTGCGAAGGATACACTGGGTGGTATATATTCATTCCAAGGCATCTGACGAATCAAGATACCAATTCAAGGCAGATTTAAAGGATACCTGAAGACAGGGGACTTCTGTATGCCTTCTGTATGTGTGGATGTCTTGCATTTTAAGGGTGTAGTTGCAGCCTGTATTTTGTTTTGGGAAAAGGGGAGGTGCCTGTTTGTAAGAACTGTACCAAGGACATAGGAACCTCTTAGCATTTTCACTTGTGCCTGTACTGTTTGCGGCTGCTCTGTAAAACTGGGTCACTGAAATGATCTAGGTTAAAAGTGTCAGTTTTTAAGTGATCATTTTGGTGACTCATAGCACAGCTGGTGAACAGCTGTATCAGCAGCCCTGAAAAGGTGCTGAACTGCATATTCAGGATGGAGATAGAAAGCTGTTTAAAAACTGGCTTCTGTGCTGGAAGTCCTGTAGAACTGCATCCTCTGCAAGGACCAGAGTGAGTCAAGAGGGTGCTGTTTTCACTTCACATCTGAATTTATAAAAATTCTTATTCACAATCTCATTACTTCAGTGGGGTTTTTGTATATCACAGAAACAGATCTATGGTCTTTTTACTGATTTCCCCAAACCCATGCCCCCTGGGAAATGCTGAAATTTTTTAAATTTATTGTTATTATTTTACAGGCAGTAAGAGAAATTTGTTACCGTTTTTAAGAGTAACTTGTACCTTTTTCAGTTCAAGGTAGAAACACGGATGAGGAATGTGCTTCTATAAAATCTCTTTTGTTCTTAGCATTTGTAAAGTAAGTCTTGTTTCTGCATCTTCCTTTACTACGTCCCTTTTGTGTCAAGTTCTAGTTGTTGTATAGACTGTTAGAATTTAGTTGGTTCTTTGGTGATAGATAATACCACCCACTCACCAAGGAAATTATTTGGGAATGAATCTCAAATTTTTATGCTTCTTAGTTGCCACGCCTTTTAAAAGTCCCCAAATGAAAACAAATGCAAGTTCTGTGTGATATTGAATGTGTCCTGCTAGTTGCTGAGTGGTAGTGGTATTCTGTTAAACTTGAAAGGAATTCCAAACACTTGGCACCTGACAGGTTTTACCAAATCTAGGGTATTCTCTTGCATGTAGTTTAGCAGCTTTCTATGTTCTGCTTTGTGTACCAGAGCCTCTTTTTAGAGGGAAGACTCCTGGTTTAATTTATAACAAACTGTGTTCCCACTGGATTGCACCAGCACGATAACTGGTTTTAGTTTGCAGTTCCTGTAAAAAAAAATAATTAATGCAGCAGAAGTACTTGATCTTGCTATTATGTGGTATATTTTGCTGCCAAACTTTGAGATTTGATAGTTATTACTCCAAACTGGGCATGCTTCCTAGTAATCTGGTTATTATTTGGTGATATAAATTAAAATATTGATGACATGACAATCTGGAGTAATTTTTTTTGGCAGGATTAAGTAGAAACGAAGGAAGAACAAACATTCCTGTAGATCCCCTCCCCCTTCCTTCTCATCTTTTCACTGAAATGCTTTAATAGTGAATTCCTGAAATAACGTGGTCACTAGAAACAAGTTCAAATTTGAGTTGGTGCTACGGTCTCAAAATAGCCTCTAATTAAATTTCACAAACCTGGTGTGTTCTGTTCCCTAAAAATAGAATAAAACAAGCGAGTTCTGTTTTGCTTTCTCAAATGCAGTATTTGAAATCTCAGTTAAGTCATAATCATGCTTCCCCTTATGTCAGTGGCTCTAGAATATCAAACCCCTAGTGAGAATTGGTGAAATGATCTGTCTTTTTATCACTGAGGAGTACGTATATTTTTTCGTACAACCTGATTAATATATTTAGGAGGGAAACTTGCCTGCTGTTTCTCTTCTTTATTAAAGCCTGTAATAAATGTTAGAAAACTGTTGTGAAGTTGGCAAGGATGTGTTTTTCTTCCATTTTCTTCAGTCTCCCTACTCCTTTCTTTGCACATACATTATTTGTTCTTTTGTGCTGAAATTAGTGATGAACTTGTGAAATCTGGGTTTATGTCCTGGTGCATATCTATACTTCTAAAACAAGACTACCTAAATTTGGAAGCAGAGAAATACACTAAATGTTTTGAACTCACCATTCTGTCTGTAAGAGTGGTAATGAGCTCAAAGCGAAGCTTTGTCTTGAATTAACACACAGAGGGTCGGTTCACATGTTTCCTACTATGCATGATTTGAACAAAAGCATGTCTTTTTGTTCATGATTGCCTAAGTGATTCATGGAATAAGTGTATACAGCTTTAGACAGTCCTTGTAAAGAATTTCATTGATACATTTAGAGCATTGAAAATTACCATTCTCTATTTTTCTTCTCTGTGCCCTTAATTTTGTTCTGTTTAGAATGGGGAAGAATACAAACATGTTTGGGATTTCAAGTAAATGATTCATTGGCTCCAAAACAAATGTTCTGAAAGGTAGTCATTAGGTGAATATCTGGCATGTTGTTCGTAGTGATACAATAAAAAAAGTTGGTGCCTTGTCACCTTTTGAGATGTATTCGTTCTGGTTGCTGTTGATAGCTTACAGAAAAGGGATCTTCTGCATTGATATCAAAGAAGACAGTTAATGATTTTGTAAAACTGAAGGTAATTTTCTTGAAGATAGAAATTTTAATATGAAATTTATTGAAAATCTTTTAAGATAAGGCTGATATTTGAGGTACATTAGTTATTATGTAGAAGACTGAAACACACTTCTGGGCAAATGAATGTAGTTTCTTAGAATCTTAGCTTGCATTCTAATTTTAATTCAGAAATTTGATTTATCCAACTTGGAACTCTTGCAGTGCTCTAGAAGAATGATCTATATATTGAGGCTGTGAAGTCCAGTGCATAAGTTGTTGCTTGTTGTTTATGCATGCAAATATATTTGTATTTAAGCAGTTTTTTCTTTTGTGGAAAAACTGCATGGTATTCAGTGTTGACGTAGATCTTAAGGTGCAGTCAGTCTGTTGCCCACACTAGCAATTTTTATTTTTAATCTTTTTTTGCCAGATGCTATGCAGAGCTGCAAGAATAATTTGTTCCTTCACATTACAGAAGAATTTGCTGGTGACTGCTGTTTATAGGTTATCTTGCTTAATGTTTCCCATTATACAAAATTAATGCAGACCCTTTCTGAGAAGCTCTAACACCTCTATTGTCTGCAGCAAGCCTTTGAAATTTGGCAAGGAGAAAGCCTTAAGACTAAAGATGAGCCTTTTGGTAGGCCTGTTGTTGGAAGGCGTACTCTTCTGAAATTGCCATTTTCCTTTCCTTGCAAACCTACAGAGCAGCTGTTGCAGTGGGGGGTGGGAGTGCTAAGCCAGGCCTCTTCACATGCATGTCAAATACTTTGGGACTGGCCCATGGTCCTAGTGACTCTTTCTTTCTTCCCTTTCCTACCTGACTAAACAAGGGAACGAGGGACAAAAGAGTGACAAAGTGAATGTGGGACGTGGTTGCCCCGTCGTTCTTCCAGTTTGAGCGCTTCTTCCTGTCGTCTGTCTGATGTTAGCAGCAAGTAGGAGTCTTATTCCCGTAGCTGAGGTTATATATGTTCTTGCTTCATAGCAGTGGTGAGAAGCCTAAACCTTGATGCATGGTGACTCAGTGTTGCAGTAGCTCATAATGGGATCAGTTTTCACCTTTTTAATTAAAAGAAAAACACAAATGAACTTCCTCCCCTTCAGCCACAGAAATCCCTTGGGAAGTTACAAGGTGGGGGATAGGAAGAAAAATGAACTAAACGAACAGTATTCCCTTTCAAAGTCTAGTATGAAAAAAATGCCAGTTTGCAGGATTTACATCTTCGATGTATTTTTGTTGCTTGTACATATGTATATGATAAAGTTCCTACCTTTTATAGGTGGTGCATTGTGGTATATTTTCACCCAAAGTCTATGGAATTTGTGCATAAAGTAGATCTATAAATGGTAAGAATTAAGGTTACAAATACAACGTTTAATCTGGAGTATTTTTCTTTTGAATGCAACCTTGACAATGCTGTCCTGACATTGTTTCTTCAAGCAAAAAAATCCCAGTCCCCATGCTCTGCCAAAAACCCCTCCTCTGCAGTAGTAGCCATATACATGGTGGGACAGAAGGATTCAATTTTGGAATAAGATATGGATCTTTCTGGAGTACCTAGCAAAACCTCTTTCTACCAGTCTTTTGTGTCCTTTTAGCAACTACTGTTCGGCAGGACTAAGGCGAGAACAAAGCAGCCAGTGCTATTTTTCTGTACCTTTGAAGCTAGATTAACATTCTTGGTGGAATTATAAAAAAAAAAAAAAAGTGTTGTCTGAAATAAATGGGCAAACAATGCACATAGAAATGGTTAATCACATGTTTGTAAATGGCTGTAAGCTTGAGATGGAAAAGGTAAAACAGAGAACAAAGTATATTGTCTTCTGTAAGGGGACGCATGTCTGACCTGTAAGGACCTTTGTTTAGGTGGATTCATAGCCCTACACAGAGCTAATTATGGGATTGTCACCTTTTGAAACGTAAACACTTAGTGGCAGCAGTGTTTCCCTTACAATTATTGTGTATGACTTTATTATTTGTAGGTAAAATTGTGAAGTTCCTTTATCATGATTCAATGTATGTTACATTTTTGGGAAGCATTTGGTGTGATTCGTATGCTGTTCCCACATAAGTTGCCAAATAGGAAGCCAATACAAGTAAGTGGTTAGCATTTGTGGTTTCTGACTTCAAAGGTGATGGTAGAAAAAAGTTGATTTGGAAATTTGGTGTCGAGAAGTGTCTCTGCTTATGGCAGAGATTACATCAAGGAGCAGGGCAGATAGAGCTGTTGATGTTGGTTTCTTATTCTGTCCTGCAATGCAGAGCATATCATGCTGACAAAGCGGTCTGTGGTGGCTTGAGGTACTCTGATGGAGACTGCAGACCATGTCCCTGCTAGGTGATAAAGATTAGGCAATGTTCCTGTCTAGGTGAACAGGTGACCAAAGTGCCCCCAGAAAGGCTCTGCCTCTGAGACTGTATTGTCGATGGGAGACTGCTTACTCTTCTGAGGCAGAATGCTTCTGACTATTGTGTTCTTGCATTTAATTCCAATTAAGCTTTTTATTTTTGTAGAATTAATCTAATTACCTACAGGGTCAGGTTGTATGAAATCCACAGGAGGGACAAGTAGTGCAGGTATTAAATCATTTGCAGTCTTTGTCAGACATTACTAGTCCTCTGCTAGTGCACATTAGGTAGAAAAATCACAGAATCACAGGATGGCTGAGGTGGGAAGGGACCTCTGGACGTCGCCTGGTCCAACCTCCTGCTCAAGCAGGGACACCCAGAGCAGGCTGCCCAGGACCATGTCCAGGTGGCTTTTGAAGATCTTCATGGACGGAGACTCCACAACCTCTCTGGACAACCTGTGCCAGCGCTCTGTCACCCGCACAGTACAGAAGTGCTCTCTGGTGTTCAGAGGGAGCCTCCTGTGTTCCAGTTTGTGCCCATTGCCTCTTGTCCTGGCACTGGGCACCACTGATAAGAGCCTGCTCGATTATCTAAACTCTACCTGCTTAGAAACTTCCTAGCGTGGAAGTAGGAAGGCTTTATTATTCATTACTGTAGAAGACTTCATAGACCTTTGCTAAAGGCATATGATGACTTCTGTCATCAGTGTCCTGTTTAAGATTGCCTATGCTACAGAAAAGCAGACTGATGCCAGTTCAACTCTGTCAAAACTTCCAAATCTTCATTTTCTTGAGCAAGTGCAGTATACAGTGAGTTATTACAATACTTTTTTTCAAGTGCAGGCTTATGTCTAAATTGAAGAAGAAGAAAAATCCTCCAGGTGCATATCCATGGGTCTTGTGGATATACATGTGTATAAGCTATACACATGTATTTAAAGATGCAAAGTAGTGTTATGCTGAAGACTTGTGTGACGTGCCAAAAGTGCTCTTCTTTCTTTTGAGCGTTTTGCTTAAATTCCAGTCTTCATGCTTTTTTTTTTCTCTTGATATCCTGATTAGGCAACTTCCTCTGATAGGACAATCTCAATGTATTTGTATGTGTTCTTCACTTAAAGTATTTTTAACTTGTGCTTTTTAAAGCTGCATATTTTCTTAAAAAAAAAAAAAGTTTAGGGTAAAACATTTAACATATGTAACTGTTTTAAAAAGAAAAAAAACAAACACAAAGCCTCTTTAAATAGTAATATCTGGCAATTTGAGACTCTTGGTCCATAAACTGTGTGCTCGCATGACTTTTGAAATGATTTAATGCTGTGCATGTGATTAGAAAATGTTAGTGATTTTGCTTATCTAGACTGTCATAAGTCATTTAATATTTCCCATGAGGTGCATTTCAACAGCAGTACTTTCAACAACACACTTTCTAGAGTGTGTGGTTCTGCAGATGAATGGATTTGTGGATTTTTGATTTTAAAAAAAAAAAACAAAACATTACTTCTTGATATGCAGTGTCATTGCTTGGGAGAATAAGAAATGCTTGCTCTTTTTCCACCATTGTAATTATATTAACAACTGCATGTCTGTATTATTTTTTCCTCATTGCAATAGCAGAAGGCTTGCAAGCAGCATGCAATGTAGTTCTCCTTTTATATAGATAACGTTGTTTCTTTTCACTTTCTGCCTTTTTATTCTACTATTGATTTGCAATGATGCAGACAAGCTTGCCTGCATCCTGTCCATTTTGATGTCAGGTGACTTGTTAATTTGTCCTATTCTAGAATAATTGATGTAAGTTGGTATGGTAACCTTGAAAATGTGATGTAGGTCTGCTCCTTCTATTTCTAAATCAGTATAAAATGTCCAATTGCTACCAATAGAGTTGGATTAGACTTTAACAGTTAAGAGTTGATATATCTTTGAAATAAGAACTCCTGTTGCCTTGTAGATTGTTGTTTGCTTTTGTGGTAAGGTAGATGAAGCATCAGCTTAGAATTCAACCAAACCAGTGCTCTCTATTATTAATAATCACTTCTGTTTTCTGCCTGCGTTTTAAGAGCTAATTTATAGTATAACAACAAATGATCTGTGTTCAGTAGTCTTACATTGCAGACTAAATATGTAAGTAATGTTTTAGCAAGAATACATATAAACATGACAGGAAAATTAATTCCGTTGTTAAAGATGAATGCAACTTAGTGGTGAGATGGACTTTTTGTATTACTGTGGAGTTAAAATATTACAGTGAAGCAACGATGTGTGTGACAAATAGAACCATTTTTCCTCTCACCGTTCTGACTTTTTGTCCTCTGTTCTCTTTCATAGTTGAAAACCAATTGCAGCAAGTTATGGACTAAAATCTGTCTACTGAAGTTACACTTTACTAGTCAAGAAGGGTGTCTGCCACGTGGGCACCATGCTGTATTTTCATACACGTTTTGTTGTCGGTAGTGATGACTTACATGAGAGGAAGCATGTCAACATACTAAATGTCTTTTATGCTAAAGCTTGATTACTTCTGAGTCACATAGAAAAGTTTCTTTTGTCTGTAGAAGTGTGTTTAGCTTGAAGACACTTGCTGCAATAAGTGATGCAGTAAGTATTTGCTTTTTACTCTGCATTAGTGACTTTTCTCTGCTGAGTCTTCATCCCTAATTTATACCCTCCTTTAGTTGGATCTTGTGGTTTTGGAGTTTTAGGGGAGTAATATCTCCTGCTGTCTGACATTTTTTAGATTAAATTCTGATATGCAACTCCTAAGGAAGCTACTGAGACCAAGAATGAGCTTCATGAGGGGACGATCATGACTAGCAACTCTTTTAAAGGTGTTTGAGCAGTTTCTATGTTAGCTGTTGAAAAAGATGTTAACTGAAAGACTTGACTAACATGCTTCTGAACATGGCCTATTATCCTGGACTGGACGGAATTTTTGGGGTGCTTTGTTCCATAGTATGTGTTTTGGCTAATCTTAGTTTAGGAAGTATTTTCTTGAAGTTAGTACTTAAACTCATATTGAATATTAGAACTTGATCTTAGTTTTATAAAGTTAGAGTTTTTTATGCTGCTGTTTAGTTCCTTTTAGATTGTTGCCTCTGTCCTGATTAAAAGTTTTCTACAGGTTTTTATATAACACTTGTACAGTATCTTTTATATTGCACTACATTGTTATGTAATATAAAGCTCTCATACTCTGAATAGTTTCTACCACAACAAAACAACCTGCTTGTTTGTATGGAATACCACGGGGTTCACTTGTGGATTTACGTGTAGTTTGAAAATTACTTCCTGGGCAGGAGGCTGTTGTCTAACATCTCTGGGGCCATTGCTTTTTTTGTTTTTGGGTGGTCTGAGAGCTGTTCCAGTTACTCTTATTGTTGAGGGTATAACTACTAACATGTCAGATATGGTTGGTTGCTGAAGGTGCATTGAAACATGAGAAAACTTCAATTTTATTTTTTACTTTATTTTTTGTGTAGGTCCACCAGTCATAGCAATAGTGGAAGCTGTAGAATATACAGAGCAAGTTATATATATGCATGTCAGAGTTGAATAAGGTTTCACAGCATTAGAACTGGTTAATATTTCACTTTAATTTAGCCATTCAGTTGATAATCTTCTATTTTGTTACGATATTTTCAGGCCAGTTGCATGTTTTTACTGTCTGTTTGCACAATGCATAATTCATTTGGGCTTGATTTCTACTTTAGATATCAAACAATCTTTATTTCAGAGGATCACAGAATGGTTGAGGTTGGAAGGGACCTCTGGAGGTCATCTTGTCCAACCCTCTGATCAAGCAGGATCACCTAGAGGCACTTGCCCAGGACCATGTACAGACGACTTTTGAAGATCTCCAAGGAGGGAGACTCCACAGCCTCTGGACAACCTGTGCCAGCGCTCTGTCACCTGCACAGTACAGAAGTGCTTCCTGGTGTTCAGAGGGAACCTCCTGTGTTCCAGTTTGTGCCCGTTGCCTCTTGTCCTGGCGCTGGGCACCACTGAAAAGTCTGGTTCCATCCTGTTTACACTCTTCCTTCAGGTATCTGTATACACTTATGAGACCCCCTGACACCCAAGCCTTCTCTTCTCCAGGCAATACAGTCCCAGTTGCCTCAGTCTTTCATCATAGGAAAGATGCTCAAACAAAAATCTGTGAACACGTACTGAAAGAAACACGCTTGGGATGTAACTTATCTGGTCTGTCAGTGTTAGTCAATGAAAGCCTTTAGCCAATACAACAGGAATGACGACCCTCATGTAAGAGTAAGCATTTAACAAAACACTTAAAACTGCCTGATAGTGTTTAGTGGTTTATTTTGCAACTCTTCTAAATAATTCCCTGGAACTTTAAAGTACTTCATACTCGTTATTATGAATGCATTTGTTTCTTCATTTTTATTAATTCTGTTTGAAGGTTGGCTTACAAATAAGCTCAGACTATTTGCACAGCATGTTTCATTCATTTCTGTTTCGGACTGAATGATAGTGATCAATAACACTGATAACTAAGTACTGGGTTGACTGAACAATCTTAGCTAGAGTTGTTATGTGTTTTTGGGGGAAAAGAGTTAAAAGTTGACATTCAAATTGTCTTCAATAAGGAAGTTTTGAATTAATAAAAAATATTAAATTGATTTCCTGAAGTTAGGTGATGTGTTTTTTGTGGAACCTAGCATATACTTTTCACTCCTTAAATGCGCTGGTGTGTTTAGCTCCTGAAGATGAGGTTGCTAGCCTGCGGTCAGACTGCTGTTCTGACTGTAACCAAGCTTGCTGAAGAGATTACTGCACTAGGTGGCTTGTCCCTGTCTGTTCCAGTGTGGGGTTATTGCCCTCCTTAGATGTGTTGGAATGACCGCTTGTGCAATCACTTTGTAGGCCTGTTCTGTTAAAATGTGTTTTTTGTTTGTTTTAAACACAAACAAGTAGCTACCCTGTTAAGGGTCTTTCAGCTAATACGTATAATTCTGGCAGAATCAAGTTAGGGAGTGTCTGCCCAACTCGAAATGGAGGCAGATCGAAAGGGGTGGTACCCTGGTAGTGGGGTATAGGAAATAAGAGGAAAAAATAAGCAACTGAAGGTGATGACCTTTTAACCTGTTTATAGCTGAGTTACAGCAATATGTAACAGAAGCCTTACCAAGAGTGATTTTAGGTACTTAATCAGTTTTGAAAAATCAGTTTTGTCCTCCTTCTCTGTATAAATATGCTTATCAAAAATGATATGCAGCAGAAGCATTTGAAGAACTAGATTATTTAAAGATGATTTCCTTGATCCGCAAAACACAAAGCAGGGGGAAATGGTTTTCACCAAACATTCTTTCTCTCCCCTTTCTCCTGCATGTAAGTTTATGGTTGCTTCTTGCAGCATTGCTAGTCTGAATTATTAAAACCTTTGAAATCTGGAATAAGTCCTGGAGTAAGTCTGTTTGGCAGGGGTCTTTGTTGCACAGATGCTGTCAAGGCAAAGGTGCTGTCTATTTTCCCCAACTCTGGAGGCCATTACTGTTTGGAGAAGATTTTTGGGGAGATCTGCCCCCCGCTGCTACATGTTGAAATAGGAAGGGAACAGTTGCTCCAAGTTGACTTCCTAACCTTGGAGCTTGCTGACAGCAAATAATTTTTTATCTGATAACCTAAGATTTGACACCATTATTTTTTGTAAACTTTGCAATTTATGTAGGTACATAGGCATATGTATATGATTTCTTTTTATACTGACTTCTTGAATGGTTTGATGAAATTTAAATTAAAAATAAAGGTACTATCAGTTTGTACACATTTCTGACTGGGCATTTTTGCATGTTTGTCCATCTTGATTTTTACATCAGAATTGCATAGGAAGCACTTGCTGAATAGTATCTCACTGTTTAGAGAAGTTCTTTAATTGATGATAAATTATGGCTTTCAGTACGCACAGGGTTAAGTGAGAAGGTTGCAGTAATACCTAGTGAGCTTTTTCCTTTAATGTGCTCATTAGCAGTGGCAAGTCCAGGTTTTAGCACATGTCAGTAATTTACATCTCATTGCCGAGTGGCTGCGCTTGTTCAAGAGTTGTTTCTAAGCCTGATGAATATACTTGTATTGGGAATAAACTGAGTAGAAGAATTGAAAGCCAAATACCCTGCCAGGCTTTTCAACGGGTGCTGAAGTTTCCAGTGGGTCACTGATTAGTAATGCATGGAGCAGCAGGAAAATGCAAGGATAATGTCTAGAAAGGTTACTACAGGTAGGCTATACCATCAAACCCCTCTTTCTTTGTAACTACCTTTACAGTATTACAGTTATTCTCAAAATTTGTCTCTCTTGGCAGGCCTTCTCTTAGTATGAGAAAGTGGTACATTAGATAGACATCCCAACCAGGTTACTTAATCATTCAGAGGTGGCACAGGAAAGAAATTGTTGCTTAGTGAGTCCTAGAAACAAGTGATCTTATAGGCTGTACAATTTCCTGCTATCAGATTGTGATGAGAGGGATTCCTGTAAATACTTGCTCTAGCTCTTTTTTCTTTCCTGTGCTTCATCAGATACCAACTTGTCCTGGCTTGAAGATGAGTGTAACTAATGGCTGTAATGACAAATATGTGTTGGAATGGTGTAGCATTGTGTCTGGCTACTGAGATGCAAGACAAAGGCTGCTAGCCTTTGTGGGGGAAAATGGATGCTTTCAAGTGGCAACAGCTTAGTTTGGTAATAAATCCATATAATTATCTAAATGTATTCTTGATGGAATGATATTCTTGATATTTTCCAAGCCGCTCTGTTTACAGAGCACTATGTGGAAACTTATACTGCTAAATTCTGCTTTCCTTTGTAGAGAGTCCTGCATATATTTTCTGTCCAAAAGGATAGGTATAGCAAAATTTACATATGTACGCGCACAACTAAGCATTTTTATTCCACATGCCTGTTAGCATCATTACTGACGTGTTCTTCAGAACTCCAGCAAGAGAGTGCTGGTGCTTACTCTTTCCCACTCTCTTTCTAAGGTATTGTGAGTGCTGTTTATATTCAAGCTACTTATTATACAGTTTGGGGATGGGGAATGCATTAAACATTTAGAACGGGGGAAAAAATGCAAAAGATATTCCAGAACATTCTTGTGAATAAAACCTTCCAGTTCACTGTGTGAGAACTTGTGAACCCTTTTATTAGCCTATCTGAATGTTAGGTGAATACATTTAAATGAGAATGTTCGCAGATAACAGAATTATTTGAATATTTTTCACATGCTAGAAATTTTTCATAGCTGTCTTAGTCAAATTTGGAATTCCCATTGTAATTTGCTAAACAGTTTGAGAGGAGTGATGCCTTTACCACTGTATTAATAGACAGAAGGAATCTGAAGTGGTAATTCAGAACCTCAGTTGATCCAGTCATTGTGACTAGCCAACAGCTAATAGTTTGAGCTAACAGTTGATAGTATATCTACAGATGTTGCCGGAAAGATACTTTTCCCATCTTGACTTACAATCAGAAACTATTTGGGGAATTTTTTACTTTTTCCAGTTAAATTCATGTCAGATACTTTTCCGTGTGGTTAAGGCTCTTCCCTGTTCCGTACTCTCAAACAGCTGGAGATACTCGCAGCTAGGCATGGGAAAGAGACACTGAGATCAACAGAAAAACAATCAAGAGCATACCTGAGTAGAGCTTGCACAAGCGGTGGGGTGTACAGGTATTTTACACTTCAAACTTAGAATTGTTTCATTTTTGTGCAGTGGCAACTTAAATAAAAAATTTGCAGCCTCATGTCTTAGTGTTGGGCTGTGCTTCTGACTGGCTCAAATAAGGAAGGGGCGAAGAGTGCTTTCATTCAAAACACTGTGCTAGTTAAGATTCCTTCTTGTCGATTGATGGATGGGAAGACTTCAGCAGAGACTAAGCTCCCATCCCAGAATAAGTCCTCTCCTTCTGACCTCCTGCTTCCTGATGGCTAATTAAACAAATGGTGAGTACTGTGTGTGCTCTTGTCCTTGTCATCTGTGTAAGGTTAAATTGTACTCTGAGGCGTTGGCTACTGTATACAGTTGTGCGTACCAGTCTTGAAGGCAGGTGAGCCGTTTGCTTTCTGGGACTTACGGCTTTTTGGTGCTTTGATCCTTTTCTTGACTGATAAGAATTGTAGCTTGTGTCTGCCTATGTGTGATCTGGCAGGAATGGTTTATCACTGTGAGTGCCAGGGCAAAGCTGTTACTGCACCAAAGGTAGCTGTGAATCAGTTAATGATTCTTTGATCTTTGGAACAGGATCTGACCTCAAATAAAATATGAAAGATGTTCCTACTAGTGTTTTTTTTTTGTGAGGGAAGGGAGTTGTTTGTTCTTAATATGAATTTTTAATTGGCTTCCTGTGGGCTGAGAGGCAGACTGTCATCATTCAAATTGTTGCAGTCCATAAACCATACCTGTCTTTAAGGAGGATTTTTGGTAGTTGGTATCTTGTGAATTCAACATTTGTGCACCTCATACTGCAATATTCAAAGGATACTTCTCAACTTTCTGAACTTAAGTAAAAAGTGTTGTGCCATATCTGGTACTTAAGGCATTAATCAAGTTTTTGAGACCAAAAAAAAAAATTTTTTTTAGTCTGGGAGGACAGTGAGTATACATGAGTTTCTGCATCTTTTAGGAAGCCAGAGAATCCCTCCTGTAATGGATACTGAAATACGTCACTTTATTTCAGTGCATATTTTTATTCCTCTTGCAGAAAGAACATATTATTTTAAGGTGGGGTAGGACTAAAACAATTGAATTTTGGCTACTGCTATACATGGATTCTATTTTAATAATCTAAATAAATATAGCAGACATGTTATACAACTGTTACCTCTTTTGGGCAAATAACTGTTTTTCTGTGCAGGAGGTTACCCAAGTATGTGCAAATACACAGTATAAAAGCTGAAAGTATACCTATGCATATGTAGAACATACTTCCTAGCACATAAGGGCTGCTCAAGAACCCTGTAAATTTGCTTTTGAAGGGCAGGCAAGAGGAGTGCTGCAAAGTGGTGCTTCCATCTATCCCACCTGGAGATTCTCAGCTGAACTTAGAAACTTGGAAAGAAGTTCTCTGCCCAAATTTTTGGGCAAGACATCTTGCGGGCAAGCTGTGCGTAACTTTGTGGTATTAAAGCCATCTTACTAAAATAACATCCTACTTTCTTAAAGCATGTTACCCAAAAGATAGGACTGCCCAAATTAAGATTGCTTTAATATGAGTTTCCTGTACATGTAGACATTGACACATTTTTTCATTATGTAGTTGCTTAATTGTTTCCATGGGACTCTCGCCATACTTAGAGCCTCAGTGTTTCTTTTTGTTCACCCTTCAGTTGTTTGGCTTCAGACAATATTCAAGCCTTGCATTAGGCACACATTTTTAATTTAGTTGGATGCTTTTGTTCATTTCTAACGTGAAATTTTTGTTAATGCGCTTTTCGTTAAAGCACTAATGCATTTCTTCTCACAACATCTTGTTGCTTTTCGTCCTCACCTACTCAGCTCATGTCCTGCTGCTTCGTTACACGTTCACCTCTTTTCTTGTCTTTCTACATTCAGGAATGTCTAGGTTGTTTTTGCTGGAAAGCATAGAGAGCTCAGGGAGTAGGTGTCCTTATTTTCAGTTGCTTCCAAATGAAAGGAGCAATTTCAGATAGTCTTTTTTGGATCCTGTGTCCTGTGGGTGGAGCATGCTCTGGCTGTAACTGTTTTTGTAGTACCTGACAGACTCTCCAAAATTCCCTAGAAGGTTGTGCAGACTGAGGTTTTCAGTGGCTTATAACTATTTCATGAGAGCGGTAAAGGCATTAGTTATGACATAAGTATGGCTTCTGTTCTGATATCGGAGTTCTTGATTCAAGTCCTCCAGCTTCTGTATAAAACACCTTGTCACCTCATGTTAAGTAACAATTACAATATTATAGCAATTCTTTATCTTAATCTAGTTTTTCAAAAGTTCTAAACTTTTGCAGATGCTTAGAGAAATTTTTGTGCAAGAGATGCTTGGAGTGGAAGACTTGAGTCCAACAAGATTTAGAATTTGACAAAAGTATATTCAGGTAGCAGTGTCCTTATGTAGAATAGATAGAAGCGCGCACTGACTTCTATCATAAACTAGCAGTGCTTCTCTACTATATTTGTACCAAAAAAGTGTGTATGATAACAAATTAGTGTTTTATCTACAAGATTTTGTTATACTTCAGATGTTAATATTAAGTTAGGTTGTATAGTAGATTCTAGTTGTATTTTTTTTACAACAACTTTTTATTTAGTTACTTCAAACTGTACAAAACACTTCTCTAGTCATTTCAGTGCTTGATAACTTCAGGGTTCATTGCCCCTGTACATTTTTCAAATTATTAGCTTCCTAATGCATACAGCTTTAATTTACCCCCTACTGATATCCTTAAATGGGTTTTCAAGAATTTAGAAAGTGGACTACTATAGCTGTATTTCAGTGTTGGTCCTGACTGACATAGAATTTCTTAAGTAGCCTCCACAATTAAAGTGATGGGAGGTTCAAACAGCTTCTACAGCAAGAAGCTAAAGATTCTCTTGAAAAGAGATTTGTATTTGGTTTCCTAGAGTGTTTTCATTCTGCTTATTTCTGGTGGTTTGCTTGTTGCTTTTGTGAGAGCTTTTCCTCCCAAATGTAACTTAAATGTGTTAAGGGCAATATTTGTTCTTCTAATGTCAAATATTTAGTAAAACTCTTGCTTTTGTTTAAAAATGAAAGAAGAAAATCTGACATGTTATATACTTCACATCACCAAAAGAAAAAAAAAAATCTGTAAGGGACAGCCTAAAGAATTGAGTAACGTGCATTGTATCTATGGAAGTAATTTTACCAAGTATTTGCTTATTGTGTTTTGAATATAAATCAGGCTTTTGTTTTAGCTCCAAGTGCCAGAAAACTCAGAATTATTTTTCTTTGAATTGACAATTTGAAATTTCCATCACAGCATAGAATTGAAAGAGTAAGGCTAAAGCATCTGCAGCCACATTTCTGTGGAAAAAGGTATTGTTCCTGAGGACTTAATCATCAGGCATTCTGCTTGTCTTGCAGTTAAAACCAAATGTTGTTTTCCCCTCTCCCCCTTGGGTCTGCTTTTTGCTTTTTGTCCAGTTTGACTCCAGTTTCTGACTCCTATATGATTAGCAGAAATATAGAAGTCCATTTTCATAGCTGGTGTTCCATTGAACTGGGCACTTGAAAATTTCTGGCCAGAATTTGATACCAGGTAAGGAAGACCAGAGGAGTAGAAGAAATGTTCTTGACAGTAAGTATATTGTTTACAGGTTTTAGCTGTACTGGAACGTCTGTATTATCATTCACTGCAGGACTCATTTCTTACTGTGTGACTCCATAAATTAAATATTTATAATGCCAGATATTGTCAATGTCTGTCAAGTGGCATATCGGTCTTGATACACAATATTATTTAAAAAAAATGCAGTTATTGCAACTACATCTCAAAAGAAACAAAAGAAAACAGCTTTTTCAAATGATAAAATATTCCCTTGTAAGGAGTTTTGAGTATAATGTGCTTTGTGTCTTGTTCTGTTACTGTGCAATAAAATAATCTGATGGTTGGATTCCATTCTAGGAATGACAAACCTTCCTAAAAATCTGGACAGAACACAAGGATAAGTTAAAGGAGTTGAAATAGAGATGGAACTTGGCAAAAGAAAAGCTAGATAAGGATTAGATTTCAGCATGGATGAATTAAGCTTTGTAGCCCATGATTCCGTGATAGTTGAATGCCGTTGTTAAAATGAGTGAAGTAAAATAATTATTACTACTAGGAGTAAAACTTAACTGTTGAGATTTCTTTGGTTGCTTAGTCTCCTATCTGATTGTAAGACATGTCTTGATCTCTTATTCCCATGATTGAGGAGATGGCTAGAGTTTAGCCTTTTACTGTTGTAGCGTGAAGTTTCATATGTACATTGGACCATATTCTGAAGATTAGAGTCAAAACCACAGGTGTCGTAGTTAATGCAGTAATTTTACATTAACTGTGCAGAAACTGAGGCTGATCAGGTAAGCTGTGCAACTGCAAATTGCAAACTACAAAAACCTGAACCTGAATCTTAAAACTGTTACGAAGCACGGGGATGATAACTGCTCATAATCCACCTCTAAAGTCATCTTTAAAGAATGGAAAATAACTGAGATTTTCTTTGGTAGGCAGGAAAGGAAATGTTAGGAATCAAGTAGTTGGTATGTCTTGTGCTTTTTTCTTTTCTGAATTGCATACTGTACAGGAATTTAGCATTCAGCCACATTATCTGCATAGCTGTAGCCAATAATGGAGACACTTTCTTAAAGCAATGATCCAGTGTGATTTTTAAGGGGACTTTGAAACTCTGCTCAAATGTATCATGGTGACTTAAAAAAAAAACAACAAACAAACCCTCAGTTTTATTTTTAATCTTGTAACTTTCCATTACTAAGGAGGCAGCTGTACAAATGCTGGCATTTGCTGGAGAACAGTGCTGTTTCTGTATAGTAGATAACACTCTAAACCCTATACACCTTGTTTAAAAATTAAACTGGCAGTTAGAAAGTGCATGTGGAGATCTATATACTTCTCTATGGATTATAAGTGCATATCATGGTATGTACAAATGGTATATATATATCTAGACCAAGAGAAACATTATTAATATACTAAGCATTGTCAAATTCATTTTCTTCAGTAATTAAAACCATAAGTTCCAGATTTATTGTGGTGTACTCAAGCCTGAATTGGAGCTCCATATAAATGGGTGAAACAGAAGCTGTCACTTCACCGATGTTTGGAGTTTGTTCAAGAAAAGGTTTGATAGATAAACAAGAGAATTGTCATAAGCTGGCAAAAGTGTAAAATACCCATAAAATTATGTATGCTAACATAAACTGGTTAAAATACAACACAATGGAAGAAAAACCTGAGATATGTAGATTGAATGCAGTTCCAATTTTGTGCATGAACCATTCATACAACTGCAATGAAGAGACTGCTGTTTGCATGAATGTTGCTGTACATGTTTTCAGATGTAATGCTGAAGAATAAATAGCAGTGAAAATGAAGTCCTGGAGTTGAACAAAAATTTGCTCAAAAGAGCAAAGATGGTAACACCTAGATTATAGTGTCAATCACATTTTTGATTGTGTAACAGTTAAATGACACTCCACTTTTTGATTTCAAGTATGTGTTAGCAGATGTTGCAGAGTACAGTAAGTGTAATTGTATTACAGTATCACTGATGTCTGTTGACTTTATCTGTATTAGAGCAGAATCCAGAGAACCTAATTATGCTCACTAAATCCCCATAGCGCTAGATTTCATACACATATGTGCAATGAAAAGCTGGCTTATGCCTTTTCCCGCTCCGTCCGGTTGTTAGCATCTGAAGTATAAATAAAAAGGACTAAGCTAAAAAGAAATGGAATGTTATNTTCAGAGATCTGGGCATTTTTGTCTCCTCTTTTCTAACTTAATGTCATCTTCCTCCAATGGGAAGAGTCTTGTGCAGTCCATTTATAGTAATTGTTTCAGCAGAAGTCTTGTTTAAAATGTGAGCAAGAAAGGCCAAGAATTTTCTAACTTGAAATAGTTA
>VXAL01004431.1:98971-110459 GCA_013399475.1 Chauna torquata
AATGTAAGCTTAAGAGACTACTTAATGTACCTTTTATTTTCTTAAAGCATAAACTCTTGGTATTTAATACAAATTCATAAAAAAAAAATTATAGGATTAGGGCCCTGGTATTTGGACTGTAGTCCTTAAACTTAGAGGGCATGGTTTTCTGGGAAGGAGTGACAGTATTGGGCCCTGGTTTCTATATTCTTGGAACTTCCCCTTCCTATACATAATATTTTTGAATTCTTTTGAAATATATTTATATTCTGAGTGGAAAAAGATTATTTATTCCAGACATGAGTTAATGAGGTCCTTATTTTTGCATTTCTTTTCTGTACTGAAAATCTTGAGAGCCAGAATCTTTGTTCATTCTTCAAAAAAAAAAAAGTCCGTCTTTAGCTCATGAATTAGAGCTGGCACTTGTTTCTGTATGTGAGAGTGTTAAGTATCTCTGTCAGATTAGCTAATTTCTTGCTTAGCTGCTGTCTCCAGCTCTCTTGCCAGTACTCACTTCACTTTGATTTTTGTTTTTGACTTTTTAATTTGCTGGAGAGAGATGATGAGGATGAATTTTATACACAGAGTCTATCTAATAAATACACTCTTCAGATTGTGTTTTTGTTTAAAAATGTGCACAGACTCAAATTTTGGCAAGGGCAAGGAATAAATTTAACTTGCCTCTGAATAGTTAATGAGATTCTCTATTAGGATAATGAACAGAGATCATCATGGCACCATATTTAAAATAACCAAATATTTCACACCAGAAGTGATTATCTGTTTTAAAGCTTTGCCAAACTAGTTCTTTATGTTCTTTGTTTGTAACATTATGCTTACTTTGCTTCCACTTGAGACTTTCTGTATGTCAAGTTTCAGTGAAGATTCAGGCAGTGTCCTAAGGATGAGGCCTGGGGAAAGCGTTTGGCCAATGCAGAGACGTTTTTCATCAATAACTCTGAAGCTCATCAAAATCACTAGTTTGGAGCAGGTCCCTCCCACCTTTCACCTGATGAGACGTGCCATTGTTTGGGAACTGGGAAAAGATCTTTCTTGCTGAACAGTTTATAGCTCTGTCATGGAGAGTTGGTAGGCATTGTTACTCATTTTAGATATTTCATTGGTGGGATGGATTACTTTTTAGGAGATAGAGCTTGCATGGCAAATGCCTTTCTGTTCCAGCCTCTCCTCCTACTGCAACTCCAGAGTGAATATTTCAAGTCCTGTTGTAGCTCAGGCTGTCAGTGGCACCTAGATAGTGCTGCAAAGCAAGGAGGAACAGGACCCACAATACCCTTTTACATCTAGACATTTGTGCAAAGGTGCAGATTCACAGTCTCTGAAAGTTAAACTTTTTCTGTTGTGGCAAGGAGCTGTTGGCTTTGTCACTTGTTCCTGCCATCTTCCTTGTGTTGGGACTACTGTTCACTCATCTAGAGTGAGTTCAAAAGTAATCCAGAAAGACAAGTTAGTGCCAGCACTAGCAAAATGCAGTGGACTAAGCATGAAAAATGAAGAGCCTAGAGGTCAAGATCCCACTTTTGTGGCAGAAGGTACACTAGATTGATTTATGATACAGCATTTCTAGCTATTAGCAATTAAATTTCATATTTGTTCCCTTTTCAGCTGAATCCCATCAGAACAAGCCTCCTGCCACTACAGGTTATATTGTTAGCAGGTAACCACAAGGATATTGAAGAGACTTTGAGACTGTAAAATTGGGCATTGGGGATTACAGATTGTTGGGATTATAGTTGCTCTGGCACCCTATGTTCTTTCCTTGTGTGCATACATGTTGTGATATAGTTCTCTATTACCAACATTGTGGTCTCTTTGCACGATTGCCTCTCCTGTTGGGTGCTGAAAGTAGATGGTGAGTGAGACGGTAGATTCTGAACAGAGAAGAGGTGTGTTAAGGCAACATATTTCTGTCCAGAATGTGTCCATTCTAAATGTCATATATGATGTTGATAGGTACAAAAAAAAAAAAAGCAGGATAAGAAACCTTTTTGATGTATTTAATGTTCCAGATTAAGTTACAAAGTCAGCTTTTTTTTTAAATGTAGCCTTTTGTTGCTTTTTCACTGCTGTTCTCTAAGAGTATATTCTGTATTTACTTTTAAGGATTTTTCTGTAGTTTCATGAGGAACATCACCTGGACACACATACTCTTTTTAACATCCAATTCATGATTAAAAACCAAGTTTTCTAAGAATTTCCAAGGAATTCTTACCTGATGGATAAATAGAGGTTGGACTTCAGGAATTTCTATTGCATTTCACCATTTTTGTATACCATCTTAAGCACTCCTGAGACATCAGTTTCCATTAAAAAAAATACAGTTGTGGATATCTGACTTGTTTCTGCTAACCAAAGTTTCATCCCTACTCTGTGCTGTGAGCTGCCTGCCCCACCCCGCATCATTTCCGTGGAAACCTTTGAAAAGAAAGAAATATCAACTTTTCAGAGCATTTGCTGTGATTTAATAGGCTGATTTCCTTTACAAGCTAAAATTTGGAAATTTAGGCCCTCATCCTGCAACTGTTTAAGCATGCTTAATTTCAAGCACATGCTTATTTACAAGATCCAGATTTGTTTGTCTAATTACTTTATAGCATGAGTGAAGCCAGACTGTTCAACTCTCAGGACCATCTGTTGGGAGAGGTAGCGGGAGGAGAAGGAAGAACTTGATTGTGTATTTTCCAAAAAGCTGTTCCACCTTCAGCTACCAGACTAAATTTATCTTTCAGATAAATTGTCAGAAGTTGTCTTACTTGAGTAGGTATGGTAGGTATTTTTTGTTGTGATACATTACCCCAAGTTCAGAATGGTTGTGGTTCATAGGGAGCAGGGCCACAAGGGAATCTCATGGATTAGTTCGTTATAAGTGCTTATTAATTGTCTAGTAATACATACCAGTACATACTATTGACTTGTTTTATTTATGACACTGAGATAGTGAGAGGTTGTTATCCCAAAGCTGTAGTGTTATGACTGTTGTAATACTGCTGTTTCATAGATTAAAATATGCACAGTTCCATTGCTATTTCTTCATGCTAGCCAAGAAGTAGAATACACACATAGTTTTAAAGTAGTTTGAAACTTTCATAATACTTAGTGGTGTTTATGATCAGCTCTGGTGTGTGTGGTGTAGTTCTTTGTTTTTTATTTTTAAAGTGAAGGCAAAGGGCCAAATCTGCTTGTGTGATTCATGCGAGAGTATGTGAGAATAAGAACAGGTTTGGGGGGAAAAAACGTTTTTATATACAAGTCTGATTACTTGAAAATAATAAAATTACAAGTAATATTTTTCTGTTACGTTTGGCTACAAAAGTATCTGCCCTTTTTTCTTAATTTTATTTGAACATCCATGTTTAAAAGGACAATGCAATTGTACTCATCTCTATCCAGAATATCTACCATAAACTTTATTTATGCTCAACTTGCATGATAGAAATTGGAGGGAGAGCTATGTAAATACTGAAGAACTAAATTGACTGTTAGAACATACAGAGAGCCTTCAGAAACTTCTTAGAATACTTTCCAATGTAAAAGGGAAGAAAAAATATCCATTTTTTTCATTTACTTAAATGCAGTGTATTGGACTTCTCTCAGTGGGCAGCTGTAAGAGCTATTTATCTGTCGTTACAGGGTAATTAGTACACAGTTTTCTCTAAGGATCTGTGTGTAAGATTTAAATAAGAATGTCTTCTATTAGTAATACTAGTACATGCATCCTTTTACAAATAACTAGTGAAGGAGATAAGGCAGTAGCACTTAATAGAATTACATGAGGTAGTATCATTTTAGTACGACTATAGTGTCCGACATTGTTATCCTATATGTATACAAGTGTTTGCTCCGATGATGAGACCATTACAGAAATACCACTTTACCATCCTTCATCCCTCAGACTGTAGCTTCTTCTCCCAACTGCTTCCACAGCAGCGCTGGTGTAGGGAGTTCCCTCCCTTCCCTGCTTGCCCCCAGCTGTGTCTTCCCAGCCCTATGTTGCATCCTGTGGTGACCTCCTAATGTAATCGGATGATTATATTAGGAGCTCATCCTTCAGTGATGGCAACCTTTGGATGTTATTTTTTTGTTTAAAATACTAATTACTTCATTGATCTAATGGGAGTCACCTTTGCCTGCAGAACTGAGGGAACAGCATACTTTAGTACAGAGGTAGAAATAAGTGGGTAGGGACAGCAGCACCACCACTTCTTAGAGAAGAAAGATCAGTATGATCAGGCCCTGCTTTGTCTTAGAGAAATGGATGCCGTGAGATTTGGAAGAAAGATCCATCTCCCTTTATTTCAGACTATCTAAGAGGGATTTGTTTTGCTTCTTAAGAAGGTTTGTGCCACGTTCTCTGTACAGTTTGTTGCTGTAACCCTCCTCACCTGGCCAATGATGATAATCTTCCTCGTATCCTACTCTTAGGGCCATAGAGTAGATGAGGTTGGAAGGGATCTTCTGGATCTAGTCCAAGCCCCTTTCTCAAAGCAAGATCAACTGCAACAGGTTGCTTCGGGACACGTCTAGTTGGGTTTGGAATATCTCCAAGGGTGGAGAGTAGAGCCTCTCTGCGGAGCTCATTCTGGTGTGTGACTACCTTCTTCCAGTACCCTTTGCCATTATAAATTGCAGCAACCTCCTGTGTCAGTCATCTCATTGCCAGTGCTATTGCAGTACCTCTGTGACACCCACCCCAGTTCCTTTCTGTTAGTGACGGTGTCCCGCAGGTACCTGTGGCCATCCTACCTTGTTTGGTCCTGCCTATACCTTTTCTGCACCCTTTTCACTGTGTACCCCACTCTGTGACTGCTGACAGTCTATTTGCTGACAGTTGTCACTCCTGCCACCGTTCCTTCTGGGGACTGTTCCTCAACATCCTCTAGACACCCCTTGCCCCTTCAGCTGTTACAGTTCCAGAACCGATGGCAGTGCAGCTGTGTGACACTGCTCGCGGTGCAAGAGCAGCAGAAGGGATGGATAGCTGGGACAGGGTGCTGCCTGTTTGGGTCACTGCTCTGTGATAGTTTAATGTGACCTGTGGAACAGCATCCTGTCCTTGGGGTTTTGTAGTGGCATTAATCTTGAGCAACTGTTGTCCCAGTCCTATCCTTCCTTTAATCGTGTGGTTTTAGTAACTGCAGGGTCAGTGCGTGCTGGTTTTAGTAGCAGACAGTATGCTGGTTCAACAAACTAAACCTGGTCTAGGGGGGGAACTAACCCAGAAACCAACCCAAAAATATGACAAAATGCGTACGCACACAATTTTTTTGATTGATTTTACTACTTGTTTAGCTCTTTTAACTAATGTTTAGTAATGTGATTGACAGATTGATACTGATTTTTGAATAACATGTTTATTTACCGTATGATGTTTTCTGAATGTCACAAATGAAATCTTTTGCTGTTTAATGGCTCTGTTCTTCGGGGAGAGAATAACACCAGTTTACTAAAAAGATGCAGACATTTCCTGTTTCCTAAAGTGAAGCTCACTGGTCAGCTCTGCGTCAGTATAGCTCTTGACATCTTTATTAACTCTTTTTGAAAGTCTTCAAAACAGTCTTTAACAAATACATTTTTGGGTGCCTACATTTACTGATGAAATATGACCTTGTCTTACATCAGAGCTGGCAGCTATTTGTCAGGAAGTAACTTAGTATAGGATGGGGGATGCTAAACTATACTAGCCAGCTCAGAAAAGGGAGCTTTAGTTAGGTAGAATAGTTATCCATGTTAAAATTTGATCAGGGCAGTGGGCTCAACCCCCACGCCCACTTTTTTTTTATGAAGTATAACTTATTCAGTGTCTTTCTCTTTTACAGTATTTGAGAAATGACAACTTCCAGTGTAGTTTGTGTGCTCTGCTCAACTCAGTTTCTCAATAAGCATATTAGGAAGATTGTTCTAGGGTCACTGTTTTCCTGACTATCAATATCTGGGTTTCTGATGCTTAACTAATCACTAAATTCATGGTGTGAGCTTGGACAGTCATAAATTTTAATTTAGTTTCTGAATATGCAGTATAAATGTAATGATGGTTACCTAACTTTGAAAGCATTGTAGCATGTCTGCAAAAATACTGGATAATTTCTTTTAACCTGATTTTTTTTCCTTCCAGGTTCTAATTTATTACAGGATTTCTTGCAGGCATACAATTAATATCCTTTATCCTATCCACAAGCTCAGTGTAATATCTCAATAATGGTGCTAATTCTTTTGTTACTACTTGACCTCTCAGTGTATTCTGTTCCTTAAAAAATCACAAGCTAAGGCATTGGAAAGTGCACTTACTGGTCAGACTATAGACTTGCATTCCATATTCATTTCCAAAGCTTCATGTATATCCTGTAGAACAGGAGAGATAATATGGCTGTATGAAGAATAGGTGTCTTATGCCCATGCACTTTCTTAATCTGCTCTAACATTGGTTTTGGGCTCTACCTTTTGTCTTGCATACTGAACTTTCGAGTTGATGCAGAAAATTTTGTGTATGTGTTAAGCTTGGGTCCTTGATAATGTGAAGTATTGGTTTGGCTAGAAGAATGCTCCTCTGTTTCTCCATCATCATTCTCTCCCGCTTTTTCTCCATGAGTGCCTGTTTCTCATTTAGAGTAATGTATATTTTGTGTTAAACATCTCATTGCGCATCGCCTGCCAAGCTGAAGTTTTTTCTTCCAGGCTGAAAGCCAAGTGGCCTAGAAAATAAACTGCTGCTAACTTTCTCTACTGAAGTTAGTCCAGTAATTCCAAGTGCCTTTTTCACTCTAAACAAATTAAAAATACCATGTAGGTTGAATCCTAATTTAAAAAAAAAAGTTGTCATTTAAGAGATACAGTACTCTTGAAGAAAAAAAATTGTATTTAAGCTACTTTATTTCAGAATACAGTTAATGGTATTATTGGGCTATTTGGCTATGGCTCGAATATGTTCTTTAATTGATAAGATGGAGTACTATGTAGCACATCAAGCAAGGAAACTAAGTGTTTGCACTAAACAAAGTGCTACTTGTACCTCACGCAAAATCTTGTGTGGTCATGCAATGAAGACAACTAATAACTTTTTTGTGTGTGTGTGTTGCGTGAAAAATGAAATAGTCTTCATGAGGCTAGATGACTGGGAAGGCTAAGATTACACTTGTTAGTGTTTTCCCATTTCCTTTGTGCATACCTGATTTCTTCTCTTTATCTTCGTGTAATCAGCAGCTATATCCATTTCCAGGATCTAATTGAACGTAATGAAGAAAGAGGTTGGGCTGTTAAGCTTCCACATTCTCTGCTCTTTGTGCTGGTCATGGTGCTAAAAAGAGATGAGTTAACATAAACCTGAGTAGGCTGTTTAACCTTCTTTCTCTTCTGGAAATGTAGATGCAATAACATTTGCAGCTGAAAGGGCTCATTCGCAGTTTCTAATGCTTAAGGATGCAAATGAAGCATTTTGTCTCTTCTGTCGCCTGGAGGTGTTAAGCAAGGAAACAGAAAGAGGTTTCTAGGATTAGTTCCACAGATTTCTTTTATCATGTTAAAATCAAGGCTGGTTTCAATGCCATGAAGTGAAGAAAAGCAATATGGAAACTATCCAGGGAAAATTCTTATGTTTCATTTGTTTCTCCCTAAATTTTCTGGGTATTCATTACTCCTGATAAATCTGAATACTCAAACTTTTAGCAACATAGCAGAATAAGTTCCTGTGCCCTGTGTATTGGGCGTGTGTGTAATGTTTCATAAGTGGCAGAGCAATTCATCATTGGCAGTGGCATGCCATATAAACGATGTTAAAGTTTTTATTACAATAGTTTTTCTTTGAGAAGTGCTTCAAGAGACATGGATAATTCAGTATTGAATTTGGGTTCTGGACTAAGGCATAAAATATGTAGACCATCTAAAACTTTAAACTGTTTTTAAGTGAAATTATGAAGTAAGGCTTTAGCTTGATGATCCAATCCAAAGTGAAAACTTAGAAGAATAGAACCCCAGAAGTATTTTTGTTCTTCTCACCAAATCTTGTATCTCAGTCCTTGGAAAAAGCTTCTTCTGTGCAGCTTTTCGCTTGTGAAGATATGACCTGGAAATTGAATAGCATTATTTTCCATTCTAGAAGTATAATACACACTAGGAAATGTTTGGTTAATGAGACGCTTTTGATTTTCAAATGCAATATTGAATTGGTGCAAGCACATTTACCCTTTGTACATGTACTCTGATGGTATGGCTTCACAACTTGTATCTTGTTAATGAAGATGTATACAGATTAGGTTGATTCTTAGCTTTGACTCTGTAAATGTACCACTTCAAAAAGGAAACGACTTTTAAGTTTATTTAAAAACTATTTTCTTTGCAGCATTTGTGTGCAGAGTGATGCTGACCATCTAGATATACCCTGGCTGCTCTCTTGCTCTTATGCAGGAGATCACGTACCTTTTCTCAGAGATGCACACTTCTTTGTGACAGTGGAGTTTTGGTAGTGTTAGACAGCGTTAGGCACTATTCAGCAATAGTGCCTTTATTCTCTTTAAGCTGGGCTTTAGAGTAGTCTAACAGATTGATATCTTTCTTCCCACCCTGCAAATATTTCAATGTATGTGTACTACATTTTAGAAAACTTACAGGTGTACTTACCTTTCTATGTATCATATGTAACTATATGCTGTTTCTGCTTTCTTAGTGTGTATTTAAGGCAAATTCAAGTGGACGTGAGAAAATGCTGCTTTTATTTGATCCGTTAGGAATTTGTTGTGTCATAATGGTTGAACTTAAATATAGTACAAGATTTTCTAGTAACTGGTTAATGTATTTTCATGGCTCTACGTAGTTTAAACTATATTTTGGAGACCAGTGTGAGCAGGTTCACACCAGGATTACATAAATCAGGTGTATTTCTTATAGTGGCTTAAAAGGAGTTTGTTGACCTTAGGAATGGGGCGGGAGATGCATGTTAAACAACAAAATTAACATCTGTGTTAGTTTATTTCCAAGTAAATTGGTGAACTCTAGTTTTCCCACGTTTTTTTAGAATGGCTGTCCAGCATTTATCCCTTTCTTACTGAAGGTAGTGGTTGCAGAAATGCTTTAGCTTTCTGTAATTTCTGTTCTAAGAACTGAGACAAACTTTTCAAATGCAGCTGTATTCAATTTCAGGTAAGGCTTTTTCATTCTGTTAGCTTTTCCATTTTTCAGAGAAACTTTTAATGTATCATTTCTCTTATAGTATGTGCACCTATTTATGACTGAGTACAGAGATTTAAAATGGAATAGTATAGTGTCACAGGTGGTGACATAGCTTGTGTGGTGGGTCTGGCTTCTAAATTGCAGTGTGTTTCTAAGCCAAGTAACAGCAAGTTTTATTTCGAAGTAGAACTTAGAACAAGCAGTGAGGTCTGGCAGGCTGGGCAACACACATCCTCACTACTGCCTCCTTCCCTCCCTCCTTCCTCTAGCAAACTTTCTGGGGCTCTGACACTTTCCCAGTCAGCAATACCGGACCAATTAACCTTTTTCTTCCCAGGCAAGTTGCTGTGACAGGATACTTGCCTGCTTCTTATGCAACCTTAGGTGACTGTAATACTTTCTCTCTCTCTCCCAAACCCTCAAACAAAGTTATCCTTGAGCTAGTCATCCCTGAGCTAAGCTGCTTATCTGCTCTGCTTCATATGTAGCTGCAGGCTGCTGCATATGTGTCTGTTTTTTTTTTTCTGGATCTGCCTCCTTGACTAGCTGTGTGTCAAGAAGGCAGGAAAGCTAAGGTAATCTTTCCCCAGTACGAGAATGAAAGAATTCATCAGACACAAGCAAGTATTTTGTGGAAACCTTTTCCAAGTTTCATGTGAAGAAAACTTGAGGGTTGGAACAAAACTTCTTTGAAAACTGGACCTATGATACCAGTTTCTACTGAAGTGTTCTTGTCTGTGGACCTTCCTTAAGCTCATTCACCAGTGCATTCTTGAGTAAATGTGTTGTTACCCACACCTGCTGATCTTGCTGTTAGCTCACTGCAACAGAATTTTGCTTCCAATTCTCTCTGTTCCTAAGTTTTTCCACTACTCGACAGCACATGCCAAAGAACTGGTTCAAGCAATGGGTTTGCTTCAAACTTCAATCGTTCTGTGATTCAGACAGTGTTCCTCAGAGAAACAACATATTTTAAAGTTTGTTTTAAAACAGAAATGTGAACTGAAGCACAAGAGCAGGCTGATATGGCAACACTGTTTCTCTTCTCCCCTGCACACCTGAGAGCTTGAGAATGTACCTTCCCCCAAAGGATGCTTCTTCCCAGTTGCATGCTCCCGCTGCTTCTTCCAATGCCCATTAAGCCTCTGTGTTAGCTTATTTTAACCCACGAAAGCAATGGAAAACAGTTCTCACAAAAACAAAACCAAACCAAAAAAACACCTTGAAAACAACCCAAAAACCTATGCCATCTTCTGCTATGTCAGTCAGCTATGTCAACTGAGGAGTGCCAGAACCTGCCCTAGAGAAAGGGGGATAGAAAGGACTGTGGGAAGGGACATGAAGGAGAAAAGGGAGGGAACATGGGGGACGAGCAGCTACGTTGATTCAGTTCCTTCCCCAGTTACTCCTGACAGACTTGCAGGCACTGTGCCTAGCCAGCTAGAGGCACTGGGGTTAAGCCCTTTTCTCCTGAGTGAATTACTCTTGCTGTCTGTCTTCCAATAAGAAACACCCTGAGTTTGGGTGCTCTTGAAAATGTGTAAATGTGAGTTTGAGAACATATGATCCAGTGGCTATATGCAACAGATTGTTTGGGTTCTCCTATAAGCTTCATGAGCTGGTTGAAAACCAGCTCTGTGTTTACATGAGAGAGTGTATTTTCAGTAAGGTAGAGCAGCTGCAATTGCTCCCAAGATCCCTCCATCCATTTCTTCCTCAGAGGTGGGAAACTAACTGTGTCAGGAAGTAGGGAATGAACAAGCACTAAACCTGCATTAATGCCATTGCTTCTGTGTGGTGAGGTAATTATAGGGGCTCTTGCAACTGCAAGCAGCTGGGCAGTTGGATTGTGCTTTGCCACATCATTGTGGCTTGAGTGGAAGAATCTCCTTGCTAAATGATCCTGAAAGAAAACACAAAATTCTTGATACCTATGTTTTTCTTTCCTGTAGTACATGGGATACCTCCTCAGGTGGAGCTGCTCAGGCTGGTGTTATGTGCAGTTTCAAATATCTTGGCTTGAATGAGGACACCAAAAAGTGTGTTTAATTGTCCATAACTAATGTGGTAAAAGAGAAAAAATTGTAAGTATCACTTGTTTTGTCTAGAGCTGGGTTGGAAGTGTTCCGTCACTTCCTGCAGTGCTGAGAGGCCTAGCAGTGATTTGGCTGTTTTGCCGCATATTCATAAACCTACAGAAGACAATTATGTTGCTAAGGGAGCTAGTGATTATTGTATTAGATTGTTTTATACACATGAAAACAGTTAAATGTATAAAATTTATTATACTGTTTTCCCTCCTTCATGCTTTCTATCTTTGGTTCTGCTT
>VXAL01004431.1:123655-134154 GCA_013399475.1 Chauna torquata
TTTGTAGCTTGTCTTCCTGTGGACCACAGTGTATCAGTTAGCCACTTTTTTGCAGGTAACTAAGTGAAAAAAGGAAAAATAAAAAAAACCCTGTTTGCTTCCCCTTCTTAATTCTATTTTGCAAATATATGACTAAATTTGCAAGAGAAAAGAAATGTAAAAGTTTCCTTCTTGACTATAATCGTGGCTCTTCATCAGTCATCACTCTTCCTGCATTTTGTTCAAGAGGCTCTAATTGTCAGCATTTGGCAGGTTTAACACTTCCTGACAGAGAGGCTATTAAGGGGAAGTATTCTCGCATAACTGTCACAGGCAGGAACAAAGAACCTTCAAACTCAATGTGTGGAAACCACTAACATTCTTAAATGACCCTTTTCATGCATNTCTCTTGACTTAAAAACAATTGTTATTTGGAAAAATCTCATTAACAGATGTGACTGGAGTAAAAAGACTTAAAACTGATGTTGCTTTCAGGACTGCTTTGAACTTAACAAGCACCGATTTGTGGAGCAGACTAGCTAATGAAAGGAAATTAAATTTTCTGACAACTTCCCCTGCCAGCCCCCTTATTCTTCATGGGGCTGTTACTAGGTACTGAAGACTTTTAAAGAGGATTTTGTTTTATTATCGGACATAAATGAACCAGGTATGAACATTGCTTATGTATTTTTTTTTTTAAAGTTCTGACCTGGGTGCTTTTAAAATGGATTGCCTTGAAAGCTTTAAAAATATCAGGTTTCATTTTAATGTTCATAAGACAGCCCCCATAGTTTCAGACTCACTTAGCAGCTGGTGGTTTCCAGACGTTACTGCCTTCCATACTAATTTTTTAATGCATGTCACAGAATAGTATAAATACTAGCAAATTTGGATGGAGTTTTCAAACTTAGCTCATGTCACTGTAATTTAACCCTTTTTCCTTTCTGGTATAGTATTGTGGAAATGTATTGTTACTAGTAGGAGAAAACAGAATTAACTACTGCAGGAGAAAAGATTAGGTTGTTTAATATGTGAGAAGTTCAAGTACTTTGTTTTTACTCTCTGGGTTTCCTAATACTTTTTTCTGTATCATATTTTCTGTACCAGGCTATAGTGATATGAGTCAGCTGAAGCCGTAGGTGGCATCAACAATAATTGTTCTAGTTGTCATGCACTAGTAATCTGCAGACTTTTGAATGGAAACTATTAGTGAATCTTCTCATTTCAGATACAGTTTATAATGATGCATTTCAGGTTTATTCTCCTTAGAATGGAAAGAAACAAAACAAAACCCACCACCCTTACAAAAGTGAAGCGCTTCTGTTTCTTCAGCAGGCAAATTTTCAGCTTTGAAGAAGTTCTACAAGATTTTTTCTGAAGCTGAATCACACCCAAACAATAGAGAATCAACTCCCCCTACTGACAACAGCTAGGAAAACACGACAAATTCCTGAGAGGACAGAAACAAGCTGGCAGTGGACAAACTTTAACGATCTGATTTATGGTCCATTATTGATTGTAAACTTCTAAATTCTGGCATTAAATTCCTGCAACTGCAGAAAATCATTTTGCAATCCTGGTTGTGTTTCCTGTCAGCTGATTCCTCATTGCTTTGAGTTTCTCAGTATACTAATGATGAGGTAGAATTTACATTCCACTTATGGTATTAATTTTACATTCCTCTGGCTGAAAAGGGTCAGAAGGTTGTAAAATCAAACATTAAATGAATCAGAGGAGACAGTAGTGCAATATATGACTGCCCTCAGGACATAGTGCAATGGCTGATGGGATTAACGTTGGGTCTCATTTCCTGCTTTTACAGGATGCAGATGAAGCTGTCAGAATTGCAAGGGAAATTGGTAAGTTCTTAAATTAGCTATGGTGGGATTTGTGTGCCTCTCAGCAGACATGGTTGACTAAATTGAATGTGTAATAAGTAATCCCTATAGAACAAATAATGTTTTAATAGTTTTTAAGTTCCCTATTGCCTATAGGGCTGGAAGAATCTAGGCATTAACACTCTGTCTCTTAAATCATCACATTTTAGCTTTACAAACTGGACTTTACAGAACAAGTGCAGCCATAATTTGTGGAATGCGTGTAATGTACAGCAATCAGCTTGCTAAAGGTGTTATTTCAGAGTGTATTTGAAACTGGGCATGGTATTCGTTAAACGTGGTACTTTTCTCCTGATTATGGATGCTGACACTAGTGATATTGTGATCTTCATTCTTCGTCACTGTGTGCACAACAATTAGCTTGAATATCATCCAGACCACCAGTCTTTCTTCTGTGCTCTCCAGAATAAAGTCACTTTTCAGCTTCTGAATATCTTGCAGAGTGGTGAAAAGAGCAAGCAGTAAACTGTCTGGGACTCATTTTGATGAAGGTTAAGCGTAATATGTGTTTAATGAGTTTTGGCTTTTATTTAATAAAACTAAATATTAGGGAAAATGTGTAACCATATGCTTGAAATTACACATGTTCTTAAATGCTTTCTAGAAGGATAATTTAATGCAATGAGATTTTTCTTGCGTTGTTTTTTTTTTTTTTTGCATTTTCATTTTAAGAGACAGTAGCCACGAGAAGCTGTTCAAGTTCATCAGTTGTGTAATTCCAAGAACCCACTTCAAATACATCTCAACTGTGCCAAAAGCTATGGCTGTGCCTTAATGCCAAGTAGAAACTGGGACTTGCATTGCTGCAGATGATTCTTCATCACTATAACACTTTTCTAGCTTAAGTTGGCATTCTTACCCTGCACTGGTTAAGTACACTGAAACCCCTCAGTGCAGGCCTGACTGGCTCTTAGGCTGACGTGATTGAAGTCAGCATTTCTGTGGGTCAGCCTTTGTCCCTTTTGGGAAATCAGGTGATTACTGATCACTGCCATGCAAGCAGAAACAAAAGGAAGAGGTTATCAGTCAAACTAGAACATTAGGAGGAGAACTGGCAAATAAAATTGGTTTCAGTGCCTAAAAAAGACATATGTAGTGTTATGAATTTGTATCAGTTCAGTTTCATTTCAGTGGTCAGTTTTGCTGTTTTTTTTAGATTTCCGTCAAATATTTTTAAACAGCTTTGATTGTTTTAAGTAGGAAGGCATTCAATGGCTTCCTAGACACCTTTTAAAATTTATTCTTGCTTAATTTTCTTCTAACTTCTTCTAGTGTTCTATTGACTGGTTCCTGTTTTTGATATCAGCAGCACTTTGGAGGTCATTATACCAAGGCAGTCTTAAATCTGCAGATATTAAAGTCATTACAGACAGCTGGGTGGTGTTTTTTATTTGGAAGGTAAATTCTAAAACCATATTTGTAAGAAAAAGTAGTAGCCATGTAGTGAAGGAAAATCGTCCTTTCTAGCTTGTTTCCACCCATGTTTTGACTGACTGATCAGTTTCGTTAGGCTTCTGTCTAATCATGACCAGAGATCAGAAGGCAAGTCAATGATTTATAATTTCAAAGGATCTAAAATAAACTGAAATTAAAGTCTCTATGTAAGTCTCTGTGTATATAATATCCTCACGTGATAAGGCACTTGATAGGTAATTGAATACTTTCAGATTATTTTTAATTTTATGTATCTGGAGCATAAGTATTCTAAGAGTGCGTAAATAATTATTTTTAAAAAATTCATTGTGGGTCATTACCTAAAACTATAAAACATAGCGTAATGTTCTCTTACGGACTGTGTTTTTTCCTGCTCTTCCCTGCTATGTTCTGGCCAAAGGTCCAGTAGCAGTGGGGTATGGCGCATCAGGGTTGAGACACTGCTTTTAACTGTTTCAGTGAATATTGTTTACGGATAAGAATTTTGTAAGTACAGGAGTGAAAAACCTGCCTTTCACCCCTCATTTGAGATGTGCTCTCCCAAGCTGTCAAGAGTGAATGTTACAAAGATGCTAGGCTAAATCAGGAATTAGAAGCAGTTCAGGCACAAACTGCTGTAAAGTCTCCTTTGTAATGTTGCTCTTCTCATATATGTCTATGTGGGCTGTTCTTTTCTTGTGATCTCTTCTGTAGTGTTCAATCACACTAGTTCTTTTCCCATGCTACTTCCAAGTCCATTTATAAGTTACATGTTAAGAACTGCCAGCTTCTTAATTTCTGAAGCATTGACGAAACTTCAAAAAATTTTACTTTTCAGTTTGTTGTCTGAATGAATTGAACATCTACAAAGTGCAGACAGTATAGACTAAATGAGGGTCTATTCAATTTTAATTTCATGTAAATTGGTGTCTAATTTGAGGAAAGGGTTGAAAATCTAACACCTACTCAAGAACCGTGCCTGCTTTGTAAGGCAATTTGTTGATGTTTTTGTGTGTCCTTATAAATGCTGCTAGAAATTGTTTGCATGCCTCTGCCTTCCCACAATTAATCCAACCAGTCCATGGGAGCGTATTTCAGCTATTTTGACTGCTGATAGTGTAAAAGTGGTCAGGAGAATGATGAGCAACACATCCTGATTTTGGCATCATGTACCCAGTATATATGCGGAGCTTAAATTCTATGAGGCCTTTCTTGGCTTAGGACAGATCAGTCTTTGGTATTGGCCAAAGAACTGCTGTGTTTAGCTAAGTTCAGTGCCCCAGAGAGCAAGTAGAGTGTAAAGTCATATATAAGGAACAGTTCAAGTCCCCTTATTTTCGGGAGGCTGGCTAGTTGTCATCCCAATTTGCAGAAGTCTCTTGCAAAGAATTTTTCCTTCTTGGCCTAAAAAGCTGCATGTATCTTTTCAAAACCAAGCCTTTGATTTGATTTTTTTAACTGTACTGTGGCTCTCCGGAATCTTTAACTGCCTTGCAGACATGTGATCAACATGTAATCAGTATACATAAGGTTGGGGGTGGAAAAAGAAAAGCTAAATGTTCCTAAACTTGGTGAGTACTACCAGTAACCCGTGTATCCTGTCTGATAATTTAACCAAGTTGTGGATATATAAACTTTTATATTCTGTAATACGTAAAGACTCACCAAGGTTCACTGCCAGCATACCTATTTTACTGTTGAAATGGAAAAACAGTAAATTAAAACTAGACTCTACTTACAGAATTAAAATCAGCAAGCCACTCAAGACAATATTGTTAAACTGAAATTGTTAGCATAATTGATGATTTTTCGAGTACGTGTAACACTAAGTAAGATAGATTACACAATGAAAATTGCCATAGTGAATTTACCATAATAACTCTTAAAACAATGCTTATTTAAGAATTTCACACTTCCTGAGCTGGAGAGAGTCTCCAGCTGGTGATAATGTTGCCATAGGTGGTGCAAGTTTGGTAGTGATACCTAATTAAATCTTCTTGCTTGAAAATCATACAGGATATGCTTTTTTGCTTTATTTCAAGATCGCTAGTGACTTGTCTGGGAGCCTGGTAGTTGCCAGGGATCTGGAAAAGCAGCTACAGCATAGACATTGTTCTTATATAGATACTGTGTATACTACATTGCATGAAGTTGAGTTGGACTTCACTTTTCCAGCATGCAATCTAGAGCTATTTTGTGCATGCCCTTTCATCTCTAGGATTATAGAGGCCTTGGAAATACTTGATATAGTTCTAGATCAGACCCATTGTTGTCTGACTAATCTCGTACCCTCTGTGGGCAGCATCAGATACTTACATCAGAAAATGTAACACACACACGCACACTCTTGCAAGCTTCCTTGAGCAGTTCTGTTTGGTCTTAACTATATACGTAGTAAGTAGAGATTACTTTAGTCTCGAAAGCATGAAGCTTTATAACCTTTTGGTTATTCCTGCCTATAGGAACTTGAGATTTGTGCTTTCATATGCTTATTTATCTACAGCTTTCAGCTACATGAGCACTCTGTAGAATGAGGTTCCATGGACTAATTGCATGTTATGTGGGAAACTATTTTATTGATTTTTTTGGCTGTTTTTGTTAATTCAGTGTTCTCTTGTACTGTTGCTGCTTTCCTGCCTTCAAGTCAACACTGCTCTATTTGTTTATTATTCTTGTATCGTGTCCCTTTTGTTCGTGTCCACCTCAGTCTTTTTAAGCAAAAGATTTTCCAGATCTTGTTCTTTTTGAATATCTTTTGAACCTCCTTTCATTAAAATGACATTGCAGAGGAGGTGGGGGGAATTTATCAGTGTCACTTGGCAAGCGCAGATCTACATTTCAGAAAGCAACTGTAAACATTAGTAATGAATATGATAGCAGACTTGACCATCATTTCTATCAGGGAACCATAATGAAATGTCCCTTTCCGTCCCCAGATCAAAGCTTTTTTTAGGAATATATCTTCAATTTACAAGGACAGACTGGCTTTTCTTGTCAGACAATATCAGCTGGTCTGATGTTTGTCTTAATGTTATGATTTTCATTAAATATACTGGAGACCAAAAGTATGAAGAATATTTCTACTATCCTAGAAATGTCAAAAACTTTCTAATCAGTTCCTTAACTTTTAAATTCCCATATACTCATGTGGGAGAGAGGTGAAGTTCACCAGTATGAATAAGAAATTGTTTTAGGAAGTTGTTTTGAATTCAGATCATACTGTACTACAAGATACACAGTCATTACTAAATATGGTTTTAAACTGCATTTTTTGGTAATATACTTTTTTAGCTTTTCAGAAAACTAATATCCTGACTCATATCCTGTTAAGGTGTCTTGTTCTGAAAGTGAAATATTGCTGGTTATGCGCAGTCAGATTTATACCACTCACTTTTTTGTTACTTGTCAGGTCGATGAAAATGCTTTATTTTTATCCATAAAAATTTTGTAATAATGATCTGTTTATAATACTTATTGCATAATATCTGAGCAGCACAGCTCTTTGGAGGTACTCTGTTATTTAAACTGGACTGCACCAAAAGTGTTGAACTAGATACAGGCTTGTTTACTGAATCTCTTGACTAATAGTTTATGAAGATCTGCTTATTCTTGCTAATAAAATGTTGTTTTTAAATTTTATCACAGCAACAGCTTATCTCAGCACTAGCAAAAAACCTAAATTTTGTTTCTAAAGAATGTGAGCTTAAAAAGGTCAAGTGCCTTTATTCATAAACCACTTTGTTACTTGGGAGTAATTCATTCATTGGTGGGTTTTTTTTTTTTGGTATAAATGAAATACAGAAGACACCTTTTCCTGGCTTTAGAAATCACTGTACTGACAGCTAAGTCTTGAAAAGAAAAACTGCTCCTCTCCCTCCAAACAAGAAGCATTTTAATAAACGAAGTTATTGTCTACTGGCATTATTGGACATGTGGTCAGTTGTCATGTTTGTATGACCAACTGATCAAAGTTTGAACTTCTGTCTAATTGTTCCCCGCTGTTAGGCTACCCTGTCATGATCAAGGCCTCAGCAGGTGGTGGTGGGAAAGGCATGAGAATCGCTTGGGATGATGAAGAGACCAGGTGAGATGCTGTCCGAAAGCTTGCCTTGATGAATGCTGCAGTTACCAAAGTCCCATTAAGCCACTGTCAGCTGACAGTTGAACAGATATGAAATGTTAAACAGAAATTGGATAGTACTTGTTTTTCTCCCTTTGGTGTAGTGAGTGGTGTACTTTGGTAGTTTGCAATGTGTGTATTTAAAATTAATTTTTACATAAACTTTAAAACATAGTCCATTATTTTGAGTAAAAAAAAAAACAAACCAACCCTTGCAACTGCCTTTTTAGTCCAATGATAGACTGTAAATTTGCACTGTAAATAATATTTTACTGTATGCCTTCCAGAATGCTGATGTATTAATTGTCTGTGTGTTAGGTAGAATGTTTATCAGCCCTGCTTCTCAAACATTAATGCAAGCTATTAGCTCTGTTAAAGTTGATGAGACTGATTATTCATGTGTGGAAACACAGTGTTTCCAGAATGTGCTCTAATAGCATACTTCTGTGTTTAAAATACTTGTCTTTGCAAACTGTTGTGCTTTTGCCTGTTTGAAACTGAATGTTTGTTTAAACACACACTTTCACATCTTTTAATGCTTGTCTGAGTCCTGAACCCTTCAGGATACTTCGTTATTGACTGGAGATGTTTTACAATCCATTCTCTTCTGATATTCTGACAGTGAAGAGCCTGGTTTCAACCCCTTGTTCTACTGTTACAAAAACAAACAAACAAAACACGTTTTGGGAGTTTTCAAAGATGTGTAGCAAAAAGCCTATTTTAATATAGAACTAGGTAACTTTCTAAATGTTTTCCTTTCTATGTAAAGGAGAGAGCAGCGCACATGCTGGAATTAGCTTGGAATACAACTCAGGTTTTCATTAGTTTAATTGTTATTCACCTGTAAGATTTCCCTTATATATTTTGTTTTCTCTATTTTTTTGGTTTTTTTTGGTCTTGTCTCAAAACCCCAAAATAGAGAATAACAACAAAATTAATAGCTAGCAGTTAAATTTTAGATTTAAAGAAAATATTGTGTACCTTGCTATCTTTAGCCCATTCCTATTCAAATCTAAAAAGGAAAATAAGCTTTTGCGTGTTAGAATGAGGTTCTAGAATAACTTTTTTATGAAGATGCTTTGTTCCCATTGCTTTGGAATCCAAAATTATTGCTTTGATCTCGTTCAGGCAGCAAGTGCATCTGTTGGACTTACAAGAAAGACATTCATTTCTCATTTTGCACAGAAACTGTCAAAGGAGTTTGATAGATTAAAGCAACTTTAGAAGTTGAAAACTTGATCTAAAAATCGTGATTGCTCATTTGTTTCGAAGAAAAGGCGTGGCTACTGTTTTGACCATAGTCACCTGACAAAATGGATTGATAACAGAAACCAACTAAGGATGGGGTTTCTTTGTGCATTTAACATTAATTTAGTGATATTACTTTGACCCAGTGATACTCAGTGATGCTTACCTTCTTTGTGGAAAGCCTTTGAAATGCTGTTCAGCTGCTTAGTATTTGCCAGTGGTATCCTTCTAATCTCTTGGATAGGTACATTAGCCTTGTCCTTACAGTGTAATTTTATGGAGTAGTATTAAAAAGTGCTAAGAGAAGGAACACCTAGACTGAGTCACAGACCCATAGTAGTTACTGATTCTATATCAAGGAGAAATGCTTATTTTAATAGTTACAGATAGGCAGTGATAAAGCCAAAATTTATTTGGCAAAATACATGTTGCAGGACAATAAGTGAGATTAAGATAACTGAAGATAGAAAACGATTTACTTTACATTTAAGTGTGAAATAGAGCATTCGCTTACAGTCTGTCTTAAAGAAATAAATATGAGGTTGTAAACAATTTGTTGTACATGTCTGTTAATTGCATTACAGAATTAAGGTTTTTCCTTTTAATGTGATGGAAGAGGAACAACTGACTGAGCGTTTTGGAGGTGACTCAACTTGTTAGTGACAAAACAATGTATTTGCTAGTTGTAATATCATATGAAAAGCTATTGACATCACGTGTTTTCTTGCTGAATCCAGATCCACGTAATCTTAAAAATAAATTGATTTTCAGCTATTGGCAGACTATGAGAAGCCCATATCTGAATGGCCTTTTATATTTCAGGGTTCATGCATCCAAGATGATTGTGAAGAACTGTTGATAGTATTTTGATGTGCAAACTTGCTTTGGCATTGCAATGTGAGATTAATTCCAAATGTTATTTGGAAAAAAAAAAGCCTTATAAACTCATTTTGTTTGAAACATACTTTTGGATTTTCAGGATAGCTGAAAATTTTCCTCATCTTAAATGGCTATGCATAATATTAAAAGGAAGCTTAAGTAATTTATTGTGTGGTGTGACATGGAAATAGCCACTGGAAATGGAAAAGACCTATCTGACTGACTTAATTCCTGCTGTTACAGAATTATTCACCATAGTAACTTACTAGTGCTTCATCTTTCACATCTCTTAAATAGCCCAGATATCTAAAATTGTTAGATTCCTCTAGATATTATATTCCAGTTACATCTAAGGTTTCTGCCATTTTCAGCTAATATTTCTAAATGGAAGTACTAGAATACTGTTTTAGCACTGTTGTAACTTTTTTTTCTTGAAATAGCTCTTCATGAGCATGTGACTGTTGAAGGCTGCCATGTTCCCCTCTCGCTCTTTGGGTATGGTTGCCATTGTATTTCTTCAGATATTAATCTCTCCTAAATCTCATTTATGTTGCTTTTTTCTAAATTTGGGTCAAGTTCTAGTGTGGAATTTTGTGTGCAGTTCAAGCCACTAATCCAGATCTTGAAATTAAAATAGCCTTATCTTTACTGTAATGTAATTCCTACTCAGTTATCTTGGTTTGGGTAAGTTGAACATAGGATCCCTTTTTTCATGTAATAGATGCCTAGTTGAAGCTATATTGAAGATGAAATGCAGATTTCTGAAGAGCAGTTTACATTGAATTAAGGTTTGTATGTTCTTCACAGCCTGAGAAACTGATGCCTGAAGTTCTGCTACTGTATTTATCTATAAGTACTCCTGTATTGCTAGAGCTAATCATCTCTGCTCTGGTCTCGTATACAAAGCCGCTGTACTACTATCCCAGATGACCTGAAAGTGCTTTCCAAATATAGAATAAAAT
>VXAL01004432.1:8106-22980 GCA_013399475.1 Chauna torquata
CCAAACCTCCAAACTGAAATGCACATTTAACGAAGAGCTGAAAATGGGGCAGTGGTTTCCCTTTTTCCCTTTTAAGTGGTACAATGCATCCTACCAATTGCACCTGCTGAAATGACTTCTTTTTAAAGATCTAAGTGGATACCAGGTGAGATGGAGTACAGTCTAAGTTCTGGGGGTTTTTGCACAATATGTGTAATAGGCTTTATGGAGGTATATAACCTGGTTAATGAGGTTTTAAAGCTTTCTTTATTTCTTTCAGATGAATAAATGTTAAAACCTCTATGTGATACAAGCAACATAACATTTGTCATTATTTCCAAGTGTTTGGCTAGGTTAGCTCTAAGACAAAACTATGAGGGGGAAAAAAGTGCTTGATTTATGAGCTGAAGGTCATGATTTGTTCTAGACCCTGCATGCAAGATGCTACCTAGTAAGTTGCTAATAGCTGTGCCTAATATGGTGAATGAAATTCTACTTACATTTGTTTTTTTTTTTTCCTCAAAATTGTAATTTTAGCATGCTGTTTCTGTAGCTTTCCAAGAAAGACAAATGATGATTCTGGAGTTTTCCTCCCTTGGAGATATTTTTAAAAAAGGTCCTGGGCAACCAGCTTTTGGTGGCTCTACTTGAGGAGGGGGATTGGACAAGATGACCTCCAGAGCTCCCTGCCAACCTCAACCATTTTGTGATTTACCTCCAGAGCTCCCTGCCAACCTCAACCATTTTGTGATTTACCTTAGAAGTTACATGGTGCTGGAGTGTACAACTATAAGTTGTTGTATATAGGTATACAGCTGTTTACAATATAGCTTTATTGTTTCTTTGCCTGGGGAGGGGGAAGGTGGCAGTGCGGTAACAGATCAAAAATAGCCCCAGATGAAGATACCCCACTGGGTGCATGAAACTGGTTTTCTTCAGTTTTAATAACATGGAACCTAGGTCTCAATCCAAGCTAGAAGTAATGTGTTGCCATGTTTCGAAGCACAGAATTAGACAAGGCCAATTTTAAAAAACAAACCCGCAACAATTCTGTATGCGTATTGCTATTTTTAAATGCATCCTTTATTTTTTCTTCCCTGAAGATCTCATTTCTCCTAACAATTTCCCACATTGTAGTCAAACAACAATAGATTTCATCCAAAATTGTAACAAAAATAATTTCTTAGTTTGAAACTAGTAAATGACTAGCGTAGAATGGAAAGTAAAATGTCTAATTGAATTAATGTAGATGCTGTGTCAGTGATACAGCCATTGTGATTAATGAAGATTAATTTCCTTCAGAATGAATATTCTACATAAGGGCCTACTCTTGTCAAAGATGAAAAATATCAATGACTGCAGATTTAGTAGAGTAATAAACAGTCTGAGTAAAGTACTTGAAAGTGCAAATTATCATTTGTTATTTGTATTTTTGCTGCTTGGGTTATATTGTAGCTTTAAATACTGTTCATGGGCTGCTGTAGGTGTGGTTCTAGGTATGCAAGACTGAATTAAACTAATACTAAAATTATTCCATTGTAATTGAGGGAACTGACTGATGGAATGGGAGGGACTTTGGTTTCACCTCTTCCTATTTGTGAACACAAATGTGTGGAGAAAACTGTTGCTTTTGGGAAGGCAGCCAACAGTGAGTTCCTCTGCTAAAAAGAGCTATTCTACCACTATGGATTGATTTCAAAGTCTGTTATCAGTTAGGCTGAGATGTTGCTGAGAAAGGAGTGAAAAGACTGATTTATATTTTAAGTGTGACAGAAATGATAAGAAAAGGACAAAAGTTGTTTGCATCAGTATATTGAGCTGTGAATGTACTTGTGCAAATGTTGTTATCAAATATATATTTGTGCCAAGTAAAAAGAATCACAAGTTTATACAGAAACTTTTCTTTATCTCATGATTAAAAAAAAAAAAATCTCCCATTGTAGTTTATCATATAATTATATAGTAACAAGAAGTCTTCTATAGGGGTTGTACGAACTTTTTGAATCAATGATATGAAAATTTAATTTAATCCAATAGATTATTAGACTAAAAGTTGATTGCATATAATCTATTTTGTAAGCGTTTTGAGGTTTTTTGTTTTTGTTTTTAAACAGCCAGTCACAGTACTCGAGATGGTACTTTAGTGTATCATTTAGTGCTATTAATAGCTGCAAAAGGAAGTTTGTCTACTAAAATGTCCCGCTTCCCATTCTTGCACAACGCTATTTATAGAATTTCACAACAAAAAACAGTGAATGTGTTACTGAGCTTGACTTACTACATTAAAGAAATCATGAGCATGTTAAGAAGCTTAAAGATTTAGAACCTGTATCTTGAAATCCTTTGTGTTCCATCTAAGACTTATTCAAATATGAAGCTGCTATTTGTAGCTAATGATTTAGATTGCTAGCTTCTGAAGAGTCTTTAAAGGAGAACAACTTCTGTATCAGTTTTAACTTCCTGGTTTTGTGAAAGGTGATGAAGCACTACTGTTCTTTCCACTAGTATCAGCAAGAGTAAGCAATTATCCTGTTCTGCATTAAGAATATTATTAAATCCATTGATCCTCTTAGCGATTCAGTAATCTGGATAATCATTTTTAATTTAATCTTTCATTTCAGAAAGAGATGTCTAGGCTTTCCAGGTAACACAAGTAAATTTTCCTTGATTTACTGATGTAATATGCAGAGGGAAATGGATGTTGATTTTACAAAACTGAAAGGATTATTTATTTATTTATTCATTTTTCCAAAATAATCCCCTTGGAAAATAATTAGAACTAGATACTGGCTATTCTTTTCCATGCCCCTCACCCCCTATACATTGTTCAAAAGTCTTCTGAAACTTAAAAATATGAAGAAAACAGTTGTCAACAACAAGAAGAAACTGTTATACTATACATGGTCATACGCGGTTGTATTCATTGGAGCTGAGATGAAGAACTGCTTATCTTTCTCTAAAAATACTTTATTATATTATTTTTTTAAAAGGTGCAGTCATAGAACTATTTAAATATAAATATATGCAATTTATATTTAACAGATGAAATTACTTTCATATAGAACATGCTTTTTTTTGTTCCCATTTTTAGCTGAAAGGTATACCCAGAATAATCCTACTTTCTCTTCTAGGTTACACATTCTCCAGTTTGAATAAATGCAATGTTTAGAAATAATAAAAAAGATGATTTGTTACTCATAGCAGTTTCCATTGGTGTCCTATGATAACAGAAATCAAAGAAGTGTGGAAATTGCTGGCACAAATCTAACAAGCATTGGAATATGATACATTCTGTTGTCTTAGTTAATATTTTGTACATTGGGTAAACATACACAGATGAAATTGCCCTATACCAGTTACTGTATTTGACTGTTGTGATGGGGAGTCTAGGCTTATTTTGTACATCAAACGGTATATACTCACAGCATTAAAAAGATCTGGAGGTTCCTAATCCTGTTTTATTGCTTTTTAACTGTAAGAGTTAAAATGATTAGCTCAGGATTTTCCTTGAGGATTCAGTGGTGAAGAAGCTATTTTATTTGTAGTACTTTAGGAAATAATCTCCCACTTCTACTAGAAGTAGGCCTATGAGTAGAACAAGAGCAGTATTGTGAGACTTAAGTATTGGGGAAAATTGTGCAAGACTGAAGTTTACGCTAATAAATATAACACGGAGAAGCTGCATGTACTGGACCAGATTCTCAAATGAGAAGGGGCTGCATGAGCATGGAGATAAGGGCGGGATAAGAATAAAAATGCTTATTCTCTTCAGAAGTCCCAGAGTGCAAGGTGTGCTCAGAATAGACTGTTCTGAGGCGAGGCATACGAGCAAAGCTGGCAGTGGGAAAGGCTCGTTGTGTTCAGTGGTGTGGGATTTTAGAATTATACTACAGCTGTACACTGTTGATGAGTAATAATAAAAATATTAATTTAGAAAGTTCATCAATAAAATCATAACTAAAAAAAAAGTAGGAAGCCCAGTACTTAAAGCTGCTTTATCTGTACTTGAACTGTGGGCATGACAGGAGAATCCTCTCTGCTGTGCTTCAGGACTTCAGTAGCACAGCTGGTCTTGGTTAGGATTGTTTTCCTCCAAGAACCTGTTGCAGGTGCAGCTAGAGAAGAGCTTTGATTTTTGGAATTCCCTTCTCATGTTGGTCTAATAGAGTATCTCCTTCTCAGAACACCACAATACACACTGACTTTCTGATGGCATCATTCTTGTGGCATGGTGTCTAGCTTGCTTTATGCAAATCTTTTGACCGTTTCCTTTGCTTCTCAAGCTGTGCTTGTCTTTTTTAAAGTATGTCTTTTTTATTAAAAAGATAAAAAGCTCAGATGAGATGGTGTTTTTTCATATGTAATTAGAGGATGGTTGAAATGCCTGTGCTTTTATCTTGAAAAAATTTGGCAGATAGATTTTTGTTTTTCAGCTCATCTGCAGATGCAATGAAATCCAGAGCTCAGTTAAGAGTTCATTTTACCTTATGGAGAAAAGATCTTGCCTTCTTTCTCTGATGGGCTAACTGGAAATAGGTTATGTTGTGCAAACACCTTAGCATTCAAAGAGTTTCTTTGTTTTTAATCTAAAGCCAGGAATATTTTGTTGATATTGAAAACATTATCTCAATTACAAAATACAGATCCCAAAATTTCAGCTTACTCTATTTCTAATTAAGTTATATGTGAAGTAGAGAATAGTACCATAAAATGTTTGGAAGACTAGAAAAGAATGTTCACATTTTTAGAAGTAGGGGAAAAAAAAAAAAAGAAGAATCAAGAAGTGAGAGTGAAGTTACCTCAAAAAAGGCAAAAGTCCTTTCTGTACTAATTGTATTTGGATATTGAGAAGGAGACGGAATTTTGTGACTCTCTGTTGGCTTCCACTTAAGTGAAAGGGAGCCAGGGATTTTTTTTTTTTTTAATAGAGGCTCTCCTGTAAAGAAGGAGGGAAACAATAGCTAGCTGTCACAACAAGCTGATATATACCTTTGATCAGCCAAATGAATGTTGCAGGCATTTCTTATAGAAAGGAGATTGCTTATCGATCTATATCAAAATATGCATGCTAATCCCAGGCAGCAGAGAGTATTTTCAAGTGGAGTTAATAATCTGATTGCTGTCCTGTCTGGTGCAATTCACTGAACTCGGAGCTCTAATCAGTCTGGGGTCTTGCAGTCAAATGTATTTTGCTGTTTAAATTTGGATTTGTGACATTGATTGAGGAGTCCTTGTAAAGGTGTTGACAAATCAAATTGTTTGTTCCAGTAGTGTTTTGCTACAGATCAAGTCCAAAGTAATAAGCAGTGAATTTGTTCATTACTAGTAGGGTGAAAGGAATGATAAAATTCACCTGCATCATTATCACAGACACAGTATCAATAAAAGATATGTTTTGAGTGAAGAAAATGTAGCAGTTTGTGTGGGTAAATGTGATGAGTGATGAAAAATAAAATACAATACTGTAATTCAAGAATTATTTAATAATAGCTTGAAGAAAAAAATAATACATTTTTTAAACAGCTCTACAAAACAAGGAGAAGAGAAGGAAAAAGCAAGTTTTAAATCCTTTTGTTTGTTTGTTTGTTTGGGTTCTTGGATTAAAAAATTGTTAGTGAAAATACACTTTACAATGCGAGTGTTTGACTCAGTCTTACCCGTGTGCTGTAGCTGTGGATATTCTCCATACATGTTAATTTTGATTAAACATATATAATGTAAATACTTAGAAGTGTACACTGAGATGTGTGTAGTGTTAATTCAAAATGTAAGACTTTACAAAATATTCGTTAAAAAGGATGTTTCCCTAAAATAACATTCCCACTGTTACTAGGTTTTCTTATGCTTTCTAAAAACTGGAATTTCCTTGAAAGATGGGAAACCCTTTAAATGTTTCACAGCTTCCATGTGTATGTGGCAAATACCTGAATAGTTGGGTTACTCTGATTCTTATTTCTGGGTAATGTGAATTAAGCTTGCATTTGACTCTTACTTTCATGTTGTTCTATGCTAAGTATCAAACGGGTGAATCTGGTCAGCACAATAAAAATTTTTGGTCCTGAGAACTCATGGGTATGAGAGTAGCTTCACGTTTTCTGTGTTTGTCCCAGCCAATTGTAATATCTCACGCATGGAAACTGAGTTTGTGTCTTTCTGCTTCGGTCCCAGCAAAAAGAGCACTGACCGATGTTTTTTCTGCCTGTAGTAAAGCACTGTTGCCTCCCAAACATGTCATTTTTATCCCCACTCAGAACTTTTGTCTGAGCAGGATTTAAGATGTTTGGTCAAGTTATGAAATCTGGAGCAATTCAAAAGCAGACTGAAGTAATAATTCTCACTACAATGAATTGCATGGCCTCTGTCTGAAAATCCTGGCATGTGTGCACTTAACTCCCCATTATACACGCATCCTTGGATGCCCTAGGCTTGCTATGCTTTTGTGGTTTACTTGTGTGGAGCGTGTCTCTATCTCAGTGTCTTATAACTAAAATGCATGATGTGCAGCAGATTTACAGGAATTATGCATTTCTTTCTAATACAGCCTAGACAGAAAAATAGTAACACTTTTTTCACAGTAAAATAAAATGTGTAAAGGTTAGTGAAATTGTTTGTTTTGCAAAAAGGAGAGGGAAAAAATGCAGATTTTGGTGGGGAAAAAAGTCAAATTCGCTTTGTAAGTTTTTTATCTTTGATATTGGAATAAAACATCACCATATAAACATTAAAAAAAGAATACCATGAAGGTTTTTAGTAAGTTTTAGCAAGTGACTTTAATGTCATATCATCAATATCAAAATTTTTTCTCAATTCTTCTTTTAAAAGAAATTTTGGAACTAGAGTTATTCTGAAAACATTTTGGGGAGCAGTTTTGGACTGTTGAGATATATCCATATTCTGTAACAGAAAAATGTCAAAACATTTTATTTTTAAATTGGATTTTATCTTATATAAAAACTAAGCTTTCTCAAAGTAAAGGATTTGCCCTTTAGAGATGGTGGAAGCCAAGCTCAGGGTTTTCTTTTCCTAGAGCAAAAGTCTCTCTTACAGAATCAGATTGAAAAGGATTTTACTGTTGTTCTTATATTCAGTCAGAACCGCCCTTCCAATGCACGTTCATTGTCTCATTATTCCACCACGTGCCCTTGTTAAGAGCCTGGCTTTGTAATCTCAGCAAACTCTGGTGTCAGACAGTGTAAATTCAGGCCAGTATCAAATGGGTTGCGTGCAACTTCGAAGCAGACTATGTAAGCAGTCTGCTTCACGGGATATGTCATGGATTGGCAACAAGTCTGTGTGCGCACCGGAATCCCCAGGTGACACAGAGGCAGGGAGGTGTGCTGGGCTGTGGGTATAAAAGACCTCTGGTGCCTGGCTTGCGTGTCCCCGTGGAGCCACCCTGGAATGGGTGCTCTGGGGAGCCACCCACACTTTCAGTAAGGAAATGGTAAAGTAGTGGCTCTAGAGCTCTACTTCTCTGCTTCTTGAGGTCTGTGTTAAAACTCTGTGATATGAAGATATAACGACTAAACTCAAGGCCAGGAAGATTGGCCATTCCAATCCCAGAGGCTATCCAAGTTCTAAATTGCCTTTTTTTCCTATCTGAAGACAGTGTCTTAGGAATGAAGGCACTGTCCTACGAGATACTTTTAAAAATGTATATTTTTTTCTGCTCCAAAACAAGAGGTTGTGATAGAAAATGGCACGGCAAACAGCAAAAATACAAAGTACTAGAGTTAGTCATGGATTCTTTTTCTAATTCTTCCCTTAACTGGGTTTTGAGTCCTCTTTGTATTTGGGCTTTCCTCCTGCTGTGTGTTGATTTAATGACTAGCCAAATGTTATTAAATATTTTTCCTTTTGCAATATGATTATGTTCTCAGTTTGATAGACTGACCTTTTTCTTTATTTCCTCTTGACATGCATGTAATTCATCTCATCAAACATACTTCTTCTGATGTTTTGCTATTCTTTCTGTTCCCCTATTTAATTTCAGTGTCTAGGGCCCTCTTCTGTTTCAGAGAAAGCCAGTGAAATGCATAAGACTGTGCAATCTGAAAGCACTTTTTTCTTTATAGTGGTAAATTTTTTCCTTTGTAGCTGAAATGTTTCTCTTTTCTTACGGGAAGGTCTCCTGGATTCAGTGACATGGATAATTTTGCTTTCTTTTTGTATCCTCAAGTAGTCCTTCTCTCCCACCCACATACCCCTTGGGTTTTTTTTTTGCAGGAGTTTTGTGTCTGAGAACCGTGCCACATCCCACACAATCCTTTATGAAAAAGAAAAAATGTAAACTATATAACCCTTCCAGAACATGTTTTGAAACCACAGCAGCCATCTGGTTTTCCAGAAGGCCTGCTGTTCTTTTCATGTTTGGAGGAATAGTTTGATAACAAACTTGTCTAATAAATATAGAGCTGAAAGACAACAAATAAGTGTTCACTGTCTCCGACATTTTTGATGTTTTCCTAATTTATAACATTAAAAATGGTTGAAACAGATGGGGTTTAATATATTCTCCTGTACAAACACATGGCTTAAATTGTGTACAATATCAGCGTGTTAGATTATGCATACTCTATCAGATTTCACTTCATTCGTTTATTCTGAGTTTCTCTACAAGAACAATATTTAACTAGTAGCAAACATTTTTTGTAAAGGTAATCTGTTAACAGGCATAAACCAAGTTAAATTTGCACGAAATATAGCATAATCTTTAATCATCTGTATAAACAGATTGTTTTGTTTTATGATTGAATTAATCCTAGAAGATAACTTTGCTGGTCAAGTTGCAAATATTTATTTGACCATCTTGTCTATTAACTGGATTGTAGGAACTTCTTAAACCCAAAAATGCTTAGCTGAAATTTGTCTTGAAATAAACAATAATGTATAAGTTTGGAAGCACCTATCCATCACTGGGGAGTAGGAATATGTTAAAGGATGTGACTTAATTCACTAAACTAAGTTGGTGCAAATTCCGGGTGTGCCTGTGCACTTTGCCATTCTCCTCACTTCACCTCATTGAATGCATAGTTTTCCCACCAGTTCACAAAATGTTGGAATGATTTGTTTGGCTGAGTGAAGCTTGGTGTCAGGGATGAAGGGAAAAGAGTAGATTTTATGAAAACCTAATTCAAACAAATGATCTATCCAGTTATTAAGCTAGCAGCACTTAGTTATATTTTTATGGCAAGTTCCACCCATATAATAAAGTAACACATGATGTTGAAGAACTATCAAGATATTTAATGGTTCTAAACAAATTTTGAGATGAGGAGTGGAACACAAGAAAAAGTATCTATGCATCCCTACTGCACTTCATGTTGAAACATGGGGTAGATGCTCTCCTAATTTGGAAATATCAGTGGGTAGAATCATACTGTAGCTTATTTTATTTTTGCACAGGAAAAAAATCACCTACTGGAATTTACCCCATTTTTTGAGTTTCTTTAACCATGGTAGGCCATGGTAAGCATTTAAATGACTGCTACTTTCCCCAAGGTGATCTGTTAAATTCTGTGAATATGAAATAAATTTTCCTAATTTTGAGGGGTGGATACACCCTTATAGTACTGAAAATTCTGGCTCTGATCCAGCAAGACACTTAAATCACCTGCTTAACTGCTTGTATGTTTAATGTTAGTGAAGTACTGAAGAGGTTTGTAATCAGAGCAGGCAGCATCCATTGAAATCACAAGAAGGTTTGTGTAATCTAAATTAACAGTTAATCCAGTCTGATTTTTCAGCAAGATATGTTCTGGATCAGCTTTGCAAAATTTAGGAATATATAAAATTGCTGGGTTTGGCCTGACATATTTTGTTTAAAAAGGAGGTTTAAAACAATTTGCTATCTTAAATGCAGCAGTTCGACTCTTTAGTGTGCCAACAAAAAGAAATATGCAAATAAGCTACCACTCTGCTTTCTACCAAATACATTTCTGTGTAAACACTTGACTTTATAACATCCTTCACAATTCTTTCTTGTAATTAGATGTTGAATCTCCATTTATCTTTGACTTAATTGTTGGATTGTGAGGCCATTTATACTTGCTTTTTCATTTTATCTAGCTCTTTGTCCTCCTAGCTGTTCATTTACTGTACATTAAGTTTGCTTAGTTTGGTTTATTTTACAGTATGAAATAGCTTGTGTGTGTGTGTGTGTATATATATATGTGTTACACTTCTTCCAGTATACTCAAATATCTATTACAGATATTATTTTGTTACTTAGATGATGATTAAAGTAAGTGACAATTTTCTCTGTATAGAGCCTAAAGTATCAGAGTTTATGGAACTTCTATGCTTCTTTATCTCAAGTTGGTTCTGTGAATTAACTTTGAACACAACAAAATGCCTTTCAGGAGGAGAATGCCTGGGTTTGTACTTGCTGCTTTCTTTTCTTATCCATTCTGTTTTTATTTAAAGTTCCTGTGGAAGGCCTGATTTAAGGAAAGTGCTTAAATATATCACTAAATCTGAACTATAAAATAATTCTGAAGGAACTGTTTTATGGGTATATGGATGGCTTTTTTTTTTTTTTGGTACAAAAATTGCATCAAGATTGTGCAATTGTACAGTAGCCACCTCATGTAGTTTACCATGCCTGTCAGGATTGTTTGAGATTTGGAATCAGTGCTGATACGACTACTGCCATGGAGTTTCCAATTCTGGGAGGTTGAAGAGGGGCTTTCCAACTGACACACTTAATGTGCTTAAGTATTGTACTCAATTGTGGCTATAATATGACGGACAGAACTGAAATGTGTGAAATGAAAGGTGCTTACTTTTTGGCAAATAAACTCTGCAAGAACAATTTATGCAAGATGCAGGTCATATAAGAATAAATAAACTCTGATGCAATTGGTGCACAACTCAATACATTTTCGTTATGCTTATGCATGTTTTAAAAAAGACTTGTCACTTCTAAGAACTTGTCCCTCAGCCAGTACCCATGCAAAATTCCAGTAGGTATCAAAAGGAAGCTTCTCAAGAACTGCTAGTTTTGTAATTTTCAATAACTTTTTCTCTTTTCTCCTACATTTTTTTTAAAAAAATGCACATTTTTTAAATTGTACTTTCGGATTGAGTGAAACTGTGCAAGCTGTGAAACCCTGTTTTTTACTTTGCCTTCTGATCTTAAATGTAACATTAAACTTTAGATGTTACATGATTGGATACCTATCTGTATATGTATCAGAGAATATGTGAATTGGTATTCAATTTCTGATTCTGAATGTTTGGGAACAAGTAATACTTTCTTAGTATTTCATTGTAATGGGGGAGTTTTTAATTTTATGGGTTTTGCTTTCCTCATGTGTTTTGTAATACTGTCAGTTGCACGGCCCAAAGGATGCTTAAAGTTATGATGTGGATACGTGTTTTGTTGGGTCCATGTTTGCTCTATTTGTAGTTAATGTGACCATATCTTTTGTGTGCATGAAGGTCTGTTCTTTGTGTTCTTTGCACCCTTGATTTGCTTTTTTTGTCTGTGGGAAAATGTGTAATTATCCACCCATAACTGGCATAAAAGAATGTATTATTTCCTGAGCATTGTAGCTTTTATTTTAAACTATATTTCAATGCAATCTATGAAAACTTAAAAGTTTTTGAATATTTTCTCAAATATTACTCTTTAGCTTCAGTTAAGTACAAAAATGTAACTGTTCTTAAATGTTTTATGTGAAACAAATCTATAAGCTATAGGCTGGCTCAACTGGGGTTTACATTATAGACCACCAGCAAATGTAATTGTATTCTGTACATTTGATGAAAAGGACAATATATATCCTCTCAGTAAGGGTTCTTTATTATAAAAGGGCTAGGTATTGCTTGGGTATTAACTATACTGTACTAAAACCCATAAACACCTTTTTACACATAGAGTGCACACTTCAATGCAACAATCAAATGCTTTTCTATAAATAACAAACTTATGGAAAAAGAGGCCTTTGATTGCTTTCCAAGAATGCATTGAAACCTTAGAGGGACTTTATTTGATTCCAGGAGTTGAGTGCTATTTGCTGTGTATCAATATCAGATTTCTCATAATAATTATAAAATAAGCTTTTATTTTAGTATCACAATCTGCATTGGTTGCAAATGTGAGTTTATCATACTGATAAATTTATATTATTTTCAGGTAAGGCTGTGAATATTTTAACATCATTATATGCACAACGGGCAAGTTTGTTCTGGAAAAGTAAATGCGTACTAAACACAACTAAAAGTGGTGCCTCTAGTGGGGAGGTGCGGAGGTGAGGGGCAAGTTTCCTCTGGTGCTCCCTTCAAGTCACATCTGAGTCAGGCTTCTTCTTTACAAATGATTACTGTGGAAATAAAGCCCATTTTGTTTTATGCCTGGAACAGGTGAAGCCTAAATGCTAAATGCACATTTGGTTGACTGTTAGATGGTAGCTGCCCGTGACATCAATCATTTAATTTCATTGTCAGTCTGAGTAAACAGCAGTTGTTTTGTCTAAAGGTGGGACTGAGTTATGTGTGGCCTAACTGCACGGCAGATGGAGTGTGGTTGCCTCTATGTATGAATGCTATCGTCTAGCTATTAACATACATGGTACAGATGGTAATTTGTAACTGAGTACATAAAGCTGAAAACTACAGCGAAGTAGTGTAGTTCACGAAGAACAGTTTGCTTGCTTTGCAGTGCCTTATATATGCCCTTCATATTTATATGAATGAATGAAAAGTGGCTAGCAAAGATAGGTTTCCAGCTAGGAATTCTTACTTATACCCAAATTCTAAAACTAAACCAAAATAGTGTAATTATTTCTTTAAAAGAGATGTGGAAATCTTTTGGGTAGTAAAATCTAAACTATTTATTTATCCTTGAGAGCTCACCTTTTTGAAAGAGCATCTGTTTTTCATTGAAAATGTATTTTTGCCAAACTGTACATCTGGGAAGCTTGAGGCACAAGGAAGTTAGCAACTTGCACAAAACGACAGCTTGACTTAGATGAGGACTCTTGACTTCATAGTCTTGGTGGTTTGCTCTGCTTAGTCAATCCCACTGCTTGCTTCTGGTTTTGTAATGGATACAATTAGGAAATAGATTATTTTTTGTCTCCGGTTCTTATTGAGTACCACTGGCTGGAAGAACTAGTCTCACTAGCTGATTTGTATTTTGTGGAAAGATGCTGGCTTGCATATACTTTTGGCTGGATACCTTTGTGGTTTTCCAGCAGCTGATTTGGAAGGGGAAAGAAGCATCAGCTTTTTTCCCTTTTCCCTGATGAGTGCCTTGGAGCATGGAAGCTGTGGGATTTCAGTTTTCCGTGTTCTCAGGATTTCTTGGGTCCTTGCTTTAGGGTGTTATTAGTGAGATGTCTGGGGATGTATAGCTGTATGGCTATTTGGGAATGTGCGGGTTTCAAAATTGATTCAACGTAACAATTAGCTTTTTGAAAACCCCTATAGGCAGTCATTCTAAAGAGCTAACTCCCCAGGGATGCCAGACGTTGTTGTCAAAAATAGAATCAAATTGTTTTGTTATAACTACAGTGATTTCACTTCAAATTCTTTTGTTAGTGACTTCATTTGCAAAAAGCTGACCATGTTTCTTCCTCTTTTGATTACCAATATTTATTTTACTACAGTAATCCATTCCTGAGATTTTTTTCCCCCCTTAAGGATTTTGTATTTTTTTTTGTAGTTTCAACAACTTTGCTAGAAGTCTGACACTTTTGTTCAGGTGTTTGAATAGATGCTTCATTTGCAGAGAAGGACGCTAGGTTATAGTATGACTTTGCCCAAATCACTTTGTCTCAGTTCTGTATTTATAAAATGATGATCTTTCCTTTCACTAACTTCTATCTGAAACAGTGAGATTATAAACTCTTTCAATCGTAATAATCTCTTATATGAACTCCATTTTGCTCTCAGGTCTGTGGACTTTCACAGAAACATTTTCTTCCTAATCCATGCTGATTAGGCCTCAGCACCTGAACGCTTGTTTAGAGCCTATACTGAAGTCATTTGAAAGCTTTGTGTGTACTGTATGGGCTGTGAGGGTGCAGTTGAGAAAAACAAGCTTTTTATCAAAGGGGCTTACATTCATTACCCTGCAGGACAATAAAAGAAGTCTGAAAATCCAAAACAAAACTGAAAATTGCTGGTTGATAGATTAATATCCAAAATAATCCTTCAGAAGAAATATAAGGAGGGTGTGTGGTGGGGGAAATAAGTATTTCCTCTCTGTCTTTCTGATTCCCTCTCACTGTCTTTAAAATGAAAATAGTGTTTTTTAGTAAGCACAAGTGTATCTAGTCCTATTTCTTCCTTGATAAGTGAGTGGAATCATGCGTATGTGGACAACAGTGTACAAGTGTGTGACAAAGATGACACAAAAAAATTGTATATATGAATTTAGCTTTTATACTTGCTTCTAGTAATGGTAAATTTTGTTAGTTTTCATAAGCTGCCATAAACATGATTTGATGCAATCAAGTCAGGGAGGAGCTTGCTGATTTTCAGTCTTATGCTACTGTAAATATTTATTCGAGTTTTAAACATTAAAGGAGCACTTGGGCTTTTCATGTACTGTTTTCCCAGTAGAGTTGTAGATCTTATTAAAAACATTCATTATGTCGGTGGAGCACTTTTAAATGAATCAAGCCTAATACCCTGGTTCTTCACCTCTGAAAGAATGGGTTCAAAAGTGTAGTTCAGGTCACAAGTTAAATTAGCTTGGTAACCCTAGCATAGCCCCTTGTGGATGGACATACTGCTCCTTGCAATTCCCACCCCCTTCCAAAACAAACAGTGTCTTCATCTTTACCTACCACTTAAAGACATTGGGTTTGTAATAAGCAGGCATATTTTGGCATTAAATACAATTTTGTAGTTGGACATACTGTCTTAAGTGGTGTTAAGGATCCA
>VXAL01004432.1:30003-45155 GCA_013399475.1 Chauna torquata
ATATTTACCCTACTGCAGTTTCACATTTTGCTTCTGCTTTGTTATTTCTTTTAACTTTTTAAAGTAGCACTTATTTTTTCCATGTCCTTCTGTGATTTACAGTGCATGTTTTAAAGGATATTTGTTATCCATTCTTTCTCTAAACATTAGCCTGTTTCACTTTTGTATTCATATCTAAGGGAGTTCTTGGAAATGGAGGTGCCTTATTCATCAGACGCTTTAACTCCTTTTTTTTATCACTTTGCTTAGTAACAGTGTAGTGTAGTCAGGAACACCACAACTCTCTGATGAGCTTCTCTACAATCTCAGTTATTCTTATGTTGCCAATTCTTCAAGTGGATAGTTATCATGAAGTTGATGTGACTAATCTTTTGTTATTGTAAAATACTTCTTGTTTATGGTTCATAAACATATTTTGATATGTAAATGTGTGTGGTGGAAGAACCATTTTAGAGAATGGATAAAAGGCTTTAAATTTTCTTTAAAGCTGTATAAACGCTATAGCTTTCTCACATAATACCTTCTCGTGAAACATCCCTTTGCCAGTTTAGCTTTGACATCTGTAGTAATGGTGGTCAAAATAAAAAAGATTGAAAAAGAATAAATAAACGTAATAAAATGTGTACGAAAGCTTCTAAAGGGTTTTTCTGATGCCTTCTACAATAATTTTTTAGTTGCAAACTTTTGTTCCTGATTACTGGAGGAAATTCCAGAATTTCCAATTCTGACATAGAAGCTGTGGGAAGAGAGGGAGTGTAGTTCAGAGCCACACTAAGAACAGCTTCTTAAATTGAAATACCTTTCTAAATCTGCCTTCAAGTTCCTCCTCAAAGCAGCATTTTTCAGGACTTTTCAGCTTCATAGACATCTCTTCCTCTCTGCATATCTCTTGTGTTTGGAAATTATCCAGCGGACAGAAGTTATCTTGCACCCTTGGTGGTGGTGGTGGTGGTCATTATGGGGAAGTTCAGCCTTAACCTCTCTGTTTCTGTCTACCTGAACTGGCTAATAGCTGTTTAATGGTACTCCTGACACACACAGAGTTTTGCTGTTAAGGATATCTAGTTCTTACTTAATACTGGTCATTTGTCATAATATATTGTCAAAATATAGATGACATATTTTGTCCTTTTACTGTAGCTTATCTATGTAAATGAACACAAATTACGTTTGTTGAGTTTGTGTCATTTTTTGTACGATAACTTGTATGACATATTTCAAATTATTGTTAAACCTAAAACTGAGTCAAAGTAGTTTCTTTTTTTAAATTTCCAGTGCCTCATATTAATAACTTTCAAGTTAATAAAATTGCTGCATCTAATCAAGAATTCTACTTTTAGTAGTTTACTACTATAACTCATGCCATTAAAATATGTAAACAGACACTTGTACTATGTGGAAAATAGAATTAATAATTGGCTTTGTCGTGGTGAGTATTTCCAGGAGCACATATTTAAAGTGCATGTGTACATTGACTCCTTCATACTGTATGTAAATGTTTTTGTCCATTTTACTACTTTGTTTCTTGGATTACAGTCTGTGTGTGAATCAGATATTTTACATGTAACTGTGTATAATGCTTATGAATGTGATAGTCCTTTATCAGAGCTCAGGCTGCTGCAGTTATCCATTATAAGACTGTCTTTTGCCCAATTATAAGCAAAATGAGCAAGTATTCTTACTTGATGTATGTGAACTGGATTCTTCATCTTAGTTTATTTGTGCTTCCCCCCCCCTTATAACATACTTACATAGTAGTTTAATAAAAATGATTAGGGAGGATTAAGTTGATATTGTAACATCACTCACTGAATATTATTAATACACCTTCAAGAGAATTTACCATCTTTAGTAATTACTGCTGACAAATATTAATTTTGATTTAATCAAAAAAAATTATTTCGTATTGTAAAAGGCTGCTATTGGTAGTATCAAAGGCACACAGAATCCTTGCAGCTTACCTATACAGTTGAAGCGGTATTTTCATACCTCATTAAAACATATTTAAATATTTTGAAATACATGATTTTTCCTTTTCTGGCAGGCAGGTGGAGGGGTACTGCCTGCAGGACCCACTTTGTCAGCATGAAACCAGCCTCATAAATTTTTATTGAAATGAGCTCATTACTTTTAATTTTTACCAGCTCGTCAGTGATTCAAGGAATAGTTTTCAACTTTTGAAAAACAACCAATCAATTAAATATGTGCATTATTGTTAGGCATATGTATTGGCCTTTCCAAGGATACTGTTGAACAAAAATATATTGTTGACATTTAGATTGTTGTTGTGGCACTTAATTCTGTGATTAATTAGGATCAAGAACATTTAGGCACATGTTTTGTCTGTGGATCAGCTAGCTGTTCCCTTCTCTACCCTGCTTCCTCTGTCAAGGTATAAACTTTATTCAGGACATTCTGAGCATCTCTTATTTATAATTAGCATTTCTCTGAGTGTAACAGATTCAGTTATCAACTTCAAGGAAATATACCTTCAGGTGATAGAGTTCATTAAATGTGTAACTTTTCTCATAGCTGCACAGTACATAGAATTTTTTTCAGTGATATGGTGAGAAAAGTACTTTTATAATAGTAACTCGCTGACAACATTTGAAGTGAAAATTGCCAGAGTTCTTGAATCTTTACACATTTCCGTGACTGATCATCATTTCCTTAGAATTCCAGAGGCTTGTGTGAATCATGCCTACAGGGTACATGTGTTAGACGTTAACGAGAAAATACTTCCCAGAAATCAAATGTAAGATTCTTAAAGAAAGCTTTTGAAGTGCACCTACAAAGTTGAACGATTAGAGCCTTGTAGAATACAATGAAGAAATTATTCATTTGAGAACTAAAAAGTCAGAATGACATAAAGGTATTTGTTATTTATCAAGCAAAATAATTGTTACTGCATAAGCGTAAATCTATTTTGGGTGATATGTACTCTAGAAATGCTTAGTCATTAATGTACAGAACTAATCTCTGGTGCTAGGTCCTTTCACTAATGTATATGTCTACAAGTATCATACTGTATTAAATACAGCTTAGAATAATATGTATCTATGTATACATGCAAAAGCTACACAATCAGAAGAATCATAATATCAGGCATTCATCTAAATGAATCAGTGAAATGAAGGTTTAATTTTATGTTCAGCGCAGATAATTCCTATTGTGTCATTGAATTTCTCCCAGCTACAAGTAATCTTATAAACTTCTCAGCTGTAAGTACTTTTATGAATTTAGTATCTTTTTGTTTTTGTTTGCAGTAGGACTCAGTATAACACTTTCAGTGTAGTGTTTCAAACTTTCAGATAGACTTCTGAAATTAAAACAAACAAAAAATCCCCTAGCAAAATACACATTCATGTATGTATGTAAAATTAGATTTTATGATACTGACAATTTGTGTATTATGTTAGATGTTAAAGTAAGTCTGGTCCTTCCCAGGGCTATATCACTGCCCTTGATCATGCTATGAAGGACTTTTTTTCACAAGTGAACTAATTAAAATCAATACACAAAAGAATTTACCTCATTAGTAAGAGTGGTGGAATAGGGAGTACCTTGTTATTCAGGCATGGGTATTTAACAGACTCACAAGATTTGACTTAGTGTTGCACTTCTGGTGCTGTCACCCTAAGCATTGCTACTATAGGCAGCAGGGCTACATTAAGCTGTTTTGTCGCCACTTACAATGAAGTGAGAAAATATTATTTTAAGGATAGTACAATCACTCAAAAATGTACTTGTATATTCTCTGATTGCTGCAAAATTCTTAATACACAGAATCATATATAGCTTGTATGAATGTTCTTACATGAGTTTTGTGAACACTTAAAGAATGAAGACAAGCTGTCAAGTAGTAAGAGGTTTAAAGAAAGATCTCGTTGAAAACTGAAGAGAAGGATTGTAAGCTTGCCGAAATGACACGGTTGGTTAAGATTTTCAAAACTTTTCAGTCACTTTAGTTCAGTCAGTTTCTCCTTGAGTAGTCCTTTTTGAGACCGCTAACTGTTCCAGTGAAAATCTGTAATGGTTTTGTTACCTTAGGTTAAGGGCACAAGGAGAGTATTTTAGAATTTCTCAGTTTCCAGCACTGGGATTCTGACTGGCTTTGGAAGAGCCAGTGGTATGAATAGGTGTATAATAGCCATGTGTTCTTCATGTTTAAACCAAAATTCCAAAACCAGTTTTGAATCACTTTAATTCATTACCAGCTTGTTTGCTTATAAGAATGAATAGATTCCATGATCTTTTCTCCTGTTTTTAATATTCTCGTGACGAGAAGCATCTGTAGCTTGCTTAGTAATATGAATTGTTAAACTTAGTTAGGTGTCATGAGAATAGTAATTGCTACTAAAAAGTTGGATCAAATTGTAAGTCCAATGGTAATATCTGGATTTTTTTCTTTCTTTTCTAGCCATCCATAGCAGACTGCTGAACTAAATTAAGAACAGGGAATCCAATATTTATGTATATGCAGAAAAGATAACAAAGTAAACTTGAAATAGTCTTGATTTTAATTTTTTATACACAGAAGATTAGTACCTTGGGGCGTTTATGTATTATAGGATTACGTTACAATTCACAAAGTCATTCCTCTTCGCTAAATGATCCACAGTTTTGCTAAAGTGTTTTGTGAAAATTATCCCACCTGCTTTTTCTTCCCAGCCTGCCTTGAGATTTCTAGTACAATTAAATTACTTTATCAGACAACCTATTTGAATGCAGTGCATAGGTACATATGCTGTATTAATTTAAATGAATAGGTGCTCTTACCAGAACTCAAAAATATTTTGACTGAAAATGAATAATAGAATCAGCTTTGGTAAAAAGGTGGAAAAAATGTGCAAAGCCAAGTAATGTATGGAATAAGATACAATTATGAATCTTTATGAAAAGACAGAGAACGCTTGTCTGTAATATGAAGCAAATTAATTAGATACAGTAAAATTAGTTTTATACTGTGTTACTAGCCACTGCTATAACACATAGTTTGTGTAAAGAGTAATAGTACTTTCACTGTGCAGTCATAAAGATTGGGAGCATAGGCTTTTCTGGTTAGGAAGGTACAGACTTTGCTCATTTGCCATGTAGTCTGCATGAGGTAGGGGTGTGTGTGTGTGTGTGTGTGTGTGTCTGTGTGTGTGTGTCTGTGTGTGTGTGTGTCTGTGTGTGTGTGTGTCTGTGTGTGTGTGTGTCTGTGTGTGTGTGTGTTAATTTTTATGACCATGTATCCTGTTTCATGTTTCTCCTAAAAATAAATGTTGCATTAGTGTCATCTGCTAGTGCAAGAGATAGTAGTTAAAGATCTACTCTGGTTATTTCTGATACATCTTTCAAAACATTTTTCTTACTTCTGCAAAGTCTTATTTTCTTATTCCAGAACTCTTAAATGAAGTTCACACCAAATTTGTTGTCTTTAAAAACAGTAACGAAAGACTTCTAACAAGTTTCTTCTGATATATTTAGCCAAAATACTCCTGTACTTACTCATAATATTTTTTATTCATCAAGTAAAAGAGGATGTACTAGCTAAGGTAACATCCTTGAGTGGTCAGACTAGTTTCTGTGTTTGTCTGGGAAAGCAACTATTCATTTTGTTTACTTGTGTTTTTAAGTATATTTTTATTATTATAGACATTAAGGAGAAAGTACATGGTGTAAATCAGCTGGTGTCATTTAGATCAGTATCTGAGTCACTGAAACTATACACTCTGTAATCTCTAATTTAAAGGTTGTTGAATTTGTTGGAGGGATTTATGTTCAGTTCGAGACTAATCATTTATTAAATCTGAAAATTTTGTAAGAGACTACTGGTAAATGATGTATGTTCCCTACCAGTGTTCATCCACTGCTGCTGTAACTGTCATAAACGGCTCTAAAACTGCCCAGCTTGTTATAAGATAGCCGGAGTGTTTATAAAGAGGAACTGGTAACATAATCATTTTAGAATTTAGTATTTGTATGAATGTCGCTGCCTTTTGAAGAACATCTGTGAATGACCTTTTGGAAGTGAGTAGTGTGGGCTTACCTTACCTGAAATAAAGGCTGACTTCTGTATTAACACTCCAAATCATGTAGAGCTCTGTGTGGTGCAGAGGTGAATCTAGGCCATCTCAGTCTTTGGCCCACTACAGTTTTCCTTTTACAGAGTACTGGGGCGGGGAGGTTGGTTAATGCATGGTAATCTCACTGTTTTGAGGAAAAGAAATATTTGTGTGATGTTGTTAAACTGGTTTCTTTTTTCAAATTTGTTCGGGAGACTGGAATGTGAGACTGAGTAACAGTGTTGTCTGAATGTATTAGAGGAAGCCAACAAGGTATAACAAACTTTTGTCAGGACCTACCATGAACATTAAGGACATTAGTCCTTAATAATAATAATAATAACAAAGATCTTCCTATTAAAAGTACTATACAGTAAGGTTAGATGGTCTGCATTATGCAGGAACTTAGACTTAATCAAGAGGCTTTTTCTCTCTTGGAAATCTAAGACTTTCTTGTGTATGTAATGGAGGCACCCCTGTACAGACAATGGCAACTCCCTTGAGAAGCATTAGCAAGCTTCTCAGTCTGTTTTATTTGAGCAGTGATAATTCTCACTCCATCCCCATCCTTTTAAAGGACTTGAAGTCTTAGCTTGAGTGTACAAATGAAACAACAATGTTGATAGATAGGTGGAGTGTTAGAACCATTTGAAAAGTGAGATTTTTTTTTTATCCTTAATATGGGATCTAGCACTACCTTCTACTGCTGATGTTTCAATAACTCCTACTTTAGACTGAAATACATGGATATTGTTGTGTGCTTGAGTATCATTGTTATGCATTTAGAACTTCTGTTATTTGCAACTTTTAGTAAAATTAGTAATCTGTTTTTAGATGACAAAATGCGTACTAACAGTCTGTGAATAAATTACTATTATTTTCCAAGTTATTCACAGCGATGATGCTACAGTTCAAATGGTCTTAGCATATTTGAACTCTGCTTCATGACTGCTATTCTTCTGCTTTCTTGATGTGTTTGTGCATTTGCAGGATGTGCTTGCTTATTATTCTGATAGGTCAGCTTAGAATCTGTCTTTGGTTTCAGTAGCTGCCACTGCCTTCAAGGTACTTCAACACTCAGAAATATTGAGCTTATTTCAGCCTTTGGGCATATCAGCAATTGCCTTGGATTAGGAGACATGTTGTAATGGTAGGTTTCTGTGGGTAGAGGTGGCCTGACTTATCTTTGAATACAGTGGGTATATTGTGTTCTGTATTTATGGAAAATATTTCATATTGATGTTTGCAGTACTTCCAACAAAATCACCCAGTGTATAGCTATAACTTTATATATGTAAAGTTACACGCACACATGTACACACAATTTGAACATCTTAGCGATTGTAAAACTATTGAACATCTTAGTGATTGTGGAAAAAATAGCAGGCAGGGACATGCTCATTTCACACCTTCTGTTAAGCACATGTATGTAAAAGTCATGAGAGGCTTGTGGGCATGATCACCATTGTTTAAAACAGGGTAGGAACAAGAAAAGAAGAAAATCATATATATAAAATTTGGTTCACAGATCCATTTCAAATGTTAAGAAAAATAGTGCAACTGTTGGTGCTCTTACCAAAGTGGTTTCAAAAACATAGGCAGCCATAAGAAATACATATGCTTAAAGAGTCTGCAAAGTTGTTTAACTGAATAAATCCAACACAGTTTCATTACATTTAGGACCAGCTGTTGGGCACAGTGAGGATGCCAATATAAAATCAACATATGTAATCTTGGCCAAGCTGGCTTTTTTCCCTTCAAAGAAGATATTTGTGCCAACAGCATATGCTGCAAAAAGACTAGAGAACAGTCCCATTACCACTGCAGGGTACATAATTACATGAATTTACCTAAATATGGAAAAATTTAACAAATAGGGGAGGCTTGGCAGACATTTTGGTTTCACATTTGGTATTTGGCATAACACAGTGTCCTGTTTAATTCCCATTGCTGCTACTTAGTGTTTCCTTTAATTGTGGAGCACATGGCAGTTCTTGTTCTATTTAATTTTCTCATACCTGGTCTCACATTTTGGCTACAAGCACATTACATGAAAAAGCACATAAGTATAGATTATACTGTACTACACCCTGAGGGGATAATGTGTAAAAATAGTAATTTCTGATGCATAAAACCTTCTTGCATGTTAATGCAAGAATGTTAATCAGTATTTTAGAAAATAAGAACAAGACACGATTTCTATGTACGTACATGCTGAGAATAGTTCTAGTGTCCCAGACTAGTAGAGGGGAAGGAAAGAGGGAGAAGATCGATTCCACACCTCGACTTGTAGCTTTTGGTCTGTTTGGCATCCTTTTGCATCTGCAATCTAGGGACTAATGTTGCTTTTTCTTTAACAAATCCCTTATTCCTGTTATGTACTACAAACGAATTTCCATATTTTAGAGCATTAAGGAAAATCCTAAAATGTCTACAATTTTCAGTGACCTTGAGGATAAGGTCAGGGGTCTGGTATACATTTAAAGCAGAAAATTAAATATGTAGATAAGTGCTACATTGAATTTAAAACATATGCATTGTAACAAAGTAAGTTTTTTTGTTTGTTTTAGATTTAAAAGATTGCTATATAGATGTATCTCACGTGTTGCATTTAGCATGTTTTTATTTTTTCTCCCAAAGTTCCCAGAGGTCTATTGTAAACACTATTACAACTTTCCCAGTGTTTGATGCAGAAAAAGTCTTATGCCAAGTGTTTAGCTCTTCTTTCTTCTCCTATCTCCATGTGTATGTTCTGTGAAATCCTAGTGAAAAGTTGTGCTGTAGTACTTGCTTATCATCACTTACAGGGACATAACATGGAAGTCTTTATTCTCAGCTGTAGGGTTCTGTGAGCGCTCATTAACAGTGTTACTGTCTTAACTAGTGTTCAGTAGCACAGACCTGTTGTAATATCATGTTAAACTGTTAGGAAGGATTTCTTACCATTTAGTTTCCATGGAGAGGTTATCTTGAATGATCTTCCACCTTGTGTGGATGATGCTATGAGCCCTTAAGCTCTACTACGATAAAGTTTGATTGTAATGTTCAAAACACAGTACATCGAAAGCCTTGATTTTCTTTTTAATTGGAAAATGTATATATATAATGTTTGATAAAGTGATCAATGCCCATTTACAAAGTAACAGAAAGCCACAGAATATAAAATGTCCACATGCTTACATTTCCCATGTCGACAGACACCTGCAATAGTCTGGTGTATTAGACTATTTACTTGCGTGTGAGGAGGACTACAGCAGGCTGTAGTGGAAGAAGATTGCACTGCTCCTGAAATTAATGTCCAGTGGGCCCATTTGATACAAAGCCTTGAAAGAATGAATGTAAAATATGCATAATAATTGAATAATTATGACATCTGTTACTCCAGCGCCTCTTAGTGGGAAATTAACTGAAGAAATAGCAGGTTCAAAGATCTGTTAACACTCCAGTAGCATTTTAAATATGAGGTGGAAGAAGGGTAATGGGGATGAAATTGAGCTCTCAGATAATCATTTGACACACAGGTAATTGAGCAGCTATCCAGAGCACTGATGAGCACTAGTAAGGAAATGCATTCATTGCCATGTGAGACGTTTTATGCTGCAAGGAAAGCAGAATTTATTTATTTTTTTGGTAGCTACTCAGAATCTGCAGTCTCTAATTAATATGGATAATTGGAAAATGAAAGGATTATTTTTAAAAAAGAAAATGAGAAATAATTCTTAAATATAATGCCACCCTTACTGATAAAAGGAAAGAATCTCATATAGGTTTAATCCTGTAAATAGCCTGACAGGGGTGTTAAAATGTATAAGTAATCACATTCACTTTGAGATGGCTTGTCAATTTGAAGATCTTTAGCGTGTTAAAAAACTACCAGTTAAGTTCTGCATGTACCAATTGCAACTTAATCCATAATGAGGCAAAGTGATCTTTTTCTTCATTATTTTTCTCTAAAGAACTTGTAATCATATTTATGTATTTTAGTTGGTGAACGGTAGCATGCATATCTTTTCAGAGTGTGAGTAGTTGTCAGAAATATGAAGTCATATGTAATCTATGAAAAAACCAATAAATTTCATTTGAAAAGCTTATTGCACCTATAACTTCTCTCAGTGCTCATTGATTAGAGATTAAACATTATCCTTTGTGCTATTCAGATTGGGAGTTTTAATTAGGACGTCATTATTACACAGATGTACTAAATGCTAAATTGATTTTTGAGACCTTTTGAAATAATGGCACTGCTTCTGCAAAATGAAAATCATAATAGATTATTGACTTATGCTTGGCTTTTGGTCCAAGGGCATATCGCCAATGTCAACATTTTCAATATGTTTAGTTTCATGCAAAGAGACAATCATAATTAGGCTTATATTAAAAGTTTGTGCATATTGACTCATTTTTTATTAATGACAATAGTATAGCATTGATTATCCTTGAATTATAACAGCAAGCAATGATGCCTGTTGCTGACATTTAAATACAACATAAACTTTCTACTTGTTTATTTTATTTAAGAAATGCTATTCATGCAAACAGTATTATAATACATACTGAAGTTTCTAAGCAGATACTTCAGCTGGAAGTTGCTCTTGGATGGAGAAATTCTTTGTTTTGTACAGAATGTTTCAGGTGCATGGATTGTATAATGGATTCCTAAAGTAACTTTCAGTGTAGACTTTACAAAAGGAGATGTAGCTTTTCTACGCAAGCAAATACCTTTGTGTGTCAGTACCCATTTACTTAAACTGGGTCTAAACGTAGTTCTTGCATCCCACTTTGATGATCAGACCTGTTGAGCCTTTGGTTTTTTTTGTTTTTTTTGTTTGTTTGTTTGTTTGTTTTTTGTAGACAGACTTCCAAACAAGCTTATCTGTCTTGCTAAAGCCTTTTAAATTGTAGAATGCATGATAGCTTTTGTCTGTAGACAAATATGAAGACTGCACCCTTTCTCAGAATATTTTGAAAAGTCCATTTCAGCGACTGCCAAAAGTGTGCATGAGTCAAGAGGGATCAGGAAGGGAAGAAGTGACATGTGGGAGTTTTCCCTTTCTTTGAACTAATTATTAAGAAATTCAAAAATACTCTAAATTTACTTTTTTTTAGTACATATTTTACTTTTTGTGACCTATGTAACTCATCTCTGTTGAGTTGCAGAAGTATTCTGTGACAAATCTTGTTAGAATCATAGAATGTTCTGAGCTGGAAGGGACCCACAAGGATCATTGAGTCCAGCTTCTGGCTTCACGCTGAACTACCTAAAATCAGACCCTATGTCTGAGAGCGTTGTCCAGATGCTTCTTGAACTCCAGCAGGCTCAGTGCCATGACCACTGCCCTGGGGAGCCCCATCCAGTGCCTGACGGCCTCTTGGAGAAGAGCCTCTTCCTAACACCCAGCCTGACCCTCCCTTGTCACAGCTCCGTGCTGTTCCCTCGGGTCCTGTCACTGTCACCAGAGAGCAGAGCTCAGCGCCTGCCCCTCCGCTCCCCTCGAGGAAGCTGCAGGCCGCCATGAGGCCTCCCCTCATCTCCTCCTCTCTGCGCTGAACACCAAGGGACCTCAGCCCTCCTCATGCATTAGGGTTGTTAGCATCTGGTTAAACTGAGATTAGACTGGATGCGGTTAATACTTGCAAGTTTCCCTGGGTCCCTGGCATGAGCAGGTTTAATTTAGCAGGGCAAAAGTTTCTGCTTTCTTTCACATTTGCTTTCTAGAAGTGATTCTCTGATTCTAAATCCTTTCTAGTACTTTGTTTCGTGCTCACTGTTTCTCTTGTCAGAAAAGAAGTTAAAGATATCTTGAAGAAAACAACCAATAAATTCCTCGGTAATATCCTTTCAAAAATAAAACATAACATTCTTATTGTAAGCTATACATGTTGTATATACCATACTGCTTTTAACCTCTGGTTAAGTTCTATTTCACTACTTTTATATAACTGCTACTTTAATCATTTAGTGATCTTCTGAATCTCTTAACAAAATACTGTTTCAGAGAAGTCTAGCTGAATATTGTCAAAACTGTCTTTTCACACAATGCTGAGCAAAGTCACAGGAAGCTAGCTTTAAAAATAGCAAAAGGTATGTAGAGCAAACTAAAATCAGCAAAACTGTATTTAGTAAAGATCTCTGTATTAATAAAGCTGTATTCCTTGTAGAGAAGGGAATCACTAGAACCAGAGATCACAAGACATAAGGGTAGTGAGCATTAAGAAGGAAGAAAGTTGAGAGCAGAAGTTCTGAGAAACTCAGAACATGGTGTTAAGATACGAAAGATCCCAGCCCCTGCGTTGCTAACATACTAACTTCCTTGGAAGTTTAACTCCTAGTCATCCTTAGATGCTATGAATTGAGGATGCAGTTAGTTGATTGGGACAGTTAATTTACTGCTGTTAGTCTGATGGGTGTAAATGCTTCCTGGCCAAGTGCTTCATTGGAATCCTGAAGTATTTGTCATTGCCTGCTACCACTATTCCATGTAGATTCCTTAGGAATGTTGACATCAAAAAAATGCTAATAAACAATTCAGTCTTTCTACCTAAGGGGTGCAAGGAAGGCAGGGGCCGGAGGACAGGCACAATAAATTGTTTCTGTTAATATTTAGTAGGTAAGGGCTCACCCTTTCAATGTGCAGTTGCTTAGGTAGTGCCAGGATGGATTAAGACATTTTTGCATGGTTACAGTCATCGATACCCAAAAAACCATGATCAGGTAAATGGGAAGCTGGAAGCCCTTTACAATGTGACTTTTAATTAAAATTTTAAAAGGGCTTTCTGTCTGAGGTGACATTATTCAAACTCTTAGAGATGTGGAAGTCAAGGTTGAGGGGAAAAAGTCATTTTTGTTGGTGTTACTAAAAGTTGGACCATTTTTTGCCTCTGCCCACGGCTAATAGTAAGCATAACATCTAATGGGATACTCTTGCCATGATAGCTCTTCTTAAAGGCTGGTCTTTGCCCTCTTAAAAACAGAGAGGGATGTGAGAAAACAGTGATACTAGCTACCTCTACTGTGTAAGTTAGCTTTCCGCATATAAAATCTGTCGTTGTTGCTGCAATCTTTCATTGCTGCTTAGGTGGAATTCTGTGTATACTATCAAAATCTGACCTACTCAGAAGCATCCCTTCTACAACTAAGAATAAAACACAGTGCATTTAAAATGCAGGAAAATGCTTTCCTTCACATGGAACAATTTGTGTTTGTGCTTTGCTGGCCTAATGGAATCTCTCCTTCATATACTGCTTCTCTGGGAGGGTGTCTGGAGAGAGACTCCTGGCCTTGAAAAAGCATTAGCTAGACTCACTGTAAACCAATCTTCTGCACAAACCAGAACAAAAATTGAACTTGACTTGGATACAAAACCACAGCAAACATTTTCATCCTGTATGTCTTCTACATTAGCCTTCCTGATTCAGACAGATACACTATTAAAATTCATTTCTAACATGCACTTGAAGTTTTGAATTTACAACGAAATGATTTAATATACGTAGTGGTCTAAAACATAAATTCAGATCTACAGACAGTTGAGCTTGTATATGACTGTGTGGATGTGAGAAATACTAACATGGAAGGTGTTCTCTACATTCCTTAATTATTGTGCACTAAAGTAAAATGGTAGCCTGGAAAACAGTGGAAAGCTTTGTTTTCTTACTTTTTTTTTTTTTAAAATTAGCAAATAAGCATAGTTTTTATTGGTATTAATTTAACCTGTATGTGATGTCTTCCCCATGATTCAAGTACCAACAAATGATAGACATATTTTAGAAGGATTTATAATAACTTTGAGTGAATTGGCTAAGTATTCAAGAATGCTTCTTGAATAAAGCTGTTTCATTTTTTGGGGACGGTTTAAACTCGGATAGACAGAGTACTTCTAGGAAAGATGCCTATTTACTTATTCTTTTAAAACATTTCTAGAAGCAATTTAATCATATTTTGTATATTATTCATCCTGAAATAACTATGAAAACAGGAAACAGTTCTTTGCAAGTTTGTCAGTGCATCTCCCTATTTGGTAATGGGAGTTAATGTGATTATGTGAGGCAGAAATGGAAAAGATCCTTAAATACAAACCACAGGATCATAAACTAAAATGAGGGCAGTGTTTACAGTTTTGCGGCTCCTGTATTCTATGACTAATAGTCATCTGGGAGAAAACAGGCATGCTCATTGATTGTCACTTACATACCACCAACATAATTATGTCTAAACTCCTTCATAGAGGACTGTAACTGGAAGTATCCCGTATTTCTCTGAAATAAGAGCACATGAAATCCATATGAATTCACTTGCTGTCAAATAAAGGTGTATTATCTTTATTATCTTTATTATTATCTTTATTCAGTTTAAACCAATCTCTTTTCAGTTGCATAACTCCAAGCAGTTTGGGGGGACATTTTATATTTTTCATATTTCTAGTAGAAATTGATTCTTTGAGCAATTTACATACTTCCAGGCACAATATTCAAACTCGTTGCTGTCACTATTAATAGTTTTTTAGGTTTTATTAATATATAAATACATAAAATATGTCAATCTCAATATGGATAGCTATATGTGTAAAAGATATAGGTATTTCTGAAAAAAGGTATAACATGGTATTTTAATAAGCACGACTCTGACGAATTTAGCAATGATCCTGTGCACATTCATAGCTATTATTTTTTCTAAGTCTACTGCACACACAAAATTTTAGAATGGGAGTGTGTTGCTGTCAACAGTTGGTGCATTTTTCCACTTTGTATTCAGAGACCTCAAACTAAGATAAACAATTTTTTAAAAGGTTCTAAAGAAGGAACTTCTGTAGTATTGTACTGGATGATAGACATCTCTTATTTTAAAGATATACACAGGAAAAAAAAAAAAAGAGACTATCATAATTCAAGGAATATTTAAGAAGGCCCCATTAACAATAGAAATGAAGGGAAACAATAATTCTTCATGTTGTCAATCCAGTCATGGCTAAATAGAATAAAAACTTGCCGAATAACATGTCATTTTTATTCGAAGTAATTTTGTTACTGCATTTCACAAGGTGTCTTAGTAGAGCAGATCAGCTGGTGAGAATACTTCAACTACCCTAGAGAGACAAAAGCTGT